>PVIU01027919.1:0-19744 GCA_004026605.1 Ondatra zibethicus | reverse complement strand
AACCTTTTCCCAACCCTTTATTCTGAGATAATGTCTGTCTTTGTGGTTGAGGTGTGTTTCTTGTAAACAACAGAATGTTGGATCCTGTTTTCGTATCCATTCTCTTAACCTGTGCCTTTTTATAGGTGAATTGAGTCCATTGATATTAAGTGATATTAATGACCAGAGGTTATTAACTGCAGTTATTTTTTTAGGGTTGAAGAGTTTGTGTTTTTCCCTTCTTTGAGTTGTGTTAGTGGAGGGCTGTTAGATGTCTGTTTTATTATGGGTGTTGCTTGCTTCCTTTAGATGTGGTTTTCCTTCTAGTACTTTCTGTAAGGCTGGGTTTGTGGCTATGTATTGCTTAAATTTGTTTTTATCCTGAAATACCTTGTTTTCTCCATCAATGGTGAATGAAAGCTTTGCTGGGTATAGTAGTCTGGGCTTGCATCCATGGTCTCTTAGTGTCTGCTGCACATCTATCCAAGACCTTCTGGCTTTCATGGTTTCCTTAGAGATGTCAGGTGTAATTCTGATAGGTTTACCTTTATACGTTACTTGGCCTTTTTCCTTTGCCGCTCTTAGTATTCTTTCTTTATTCTGTATGTTTTGTGTTTTGATTATTATATGGATAGGGGATGTCCTTTTTTGATCCAATCTATTTGGTGTTCTGTATGCTTCTTGTACCCTCATAGGCATATCCATCTTTAGGTTTGGAAAGTTTTCTTCTATAATTTTGTTGAATATATTTTCTGGGCCTTTGATCTGTGAAAACAAGTAACCCAGGTGATCCAGCCTCAAAATGCCTCTGTTGCAGATTCCTCAAAATTCTGCTTTCAGATCAACTTCAAAGCTGCTTGCTGAGATGGGGCAGTCTCACACCCCTTTCCAGCCAGGACTTCAGATACAACTTTTACTTTCCCATTACACAGGGGCTAGACAAAACTGATACTGCTAGGTCTCTCAGGACTTCCCATTATCCCAATTTTCTTAGATTCCCCTAGAGATACCATCACACCAAGATAACAGGAAACAGTCTAAAAAACTTAATATGCACATTCACAAGAGTGATTGTTTTTGTTATTCAATAGATTATGGATGTTTATTATTATTTAGAGGGGTTGGTCACAAATTTTTTTGGACCTGCTCATGGAGAAAGCTGAGCAAAAAAATTTAGATTCAGGAATCTCTTTCTGAAGGGAAAATTAGGAATATAATATATAAACAATATAAAATACAGTAAATCATTGAATATACATTTAAACTAAAAGGCAACTACTAGTCTTATATATTTTACATTAGTATGGATTTGTATATTGATACAAATTTCAGGTTATTTTAGTGATACTGCATAAAGGTTTCTATTCTTGTTGAAGGTATTTCACCTAAGAAGTTCAATTGCAAATATGTTGTATAAAACTTAACCTTGAGATATATTTAGAATAATAAAGAAAGTCAGTTTAGTAGTTAGTCATCTATAACAATCAAAACTATAGTCATGTTTTCAAGGTCAAACAGATACATTTTAAATATATGTTTTAAAAATAAAAATAGAATATGTTTGAATAGTATAAGGCTTTTAATTAGAGTAAGACACATCTGATCCTGACAGCAGCAATATTTTTAAAAAGGACGATGGGCATTAAAGAGCCTCAGTATGGAATTTGCTTTTCTTGTGGCAAAGCTAGGCATTTGGGCAAGAAACTGCCCTTGCCTTGACAGGTGACAGTATGTTCTTCAAACTGAAAAAGCAGGACACAAAAGAAACAGACTACTGAGTTTTGCCAAGATAAAGCTGGACAGTCCTTCAAAATTCCTGCTTCACAGAAAATTCTGTCAGATATTTGAGGCTTGGTGGCCATAGAGAAATGCACCAACTTTGCAGAGGAATCTAGGAGACTGTCCAGGCAGCCAGATTTCTTTGGCATTACTACAGTTTTGAAAGTTGCTTTATTTGCACTTGCAGTTTGCCCGGGTAATATATCCTTCGCAGGTCTATTATTGAGCTGAGAACAAGTTAGTTATAGTCTACAATTTTCCTTGTTACCAAATTAATTACTCAGAAAATAAACTAACTGTAGTAAAAAGGGGCGAGTGGGCTGCTTGTCATCCCAGCCACCCTTGGCTGTGTCCCGCTGCCTAGCTAGCTTACACACAAAATAATTACACAAAAACTGTATTCATTGAAATACTGTCTGGTCCATTAGCTCTAGCCTCTTATTGGCTAACTCTCACATATTGATTCAGCCCATTTTTAATAATCTGTGTGTCACCACAAGTCGTGGCTTACTGGGAAAAATTCAGCATGTCTGACCTGGCAGCTTCATGGTGGGCGGCTCTCCCTGACTCTGCCTTCTCAATCCCAGAATTCCGTTCTGTCTCCTCCACCCACCTAAGGGCTGCCCTATCAAAAGGCCAAGGCAGTCTCTTTATTCAACCAATGAAAGCAACAGAAATACAGAAGGACCTCCTACATCATTTCCTCCTTTTCTGTTTAAACAAAAAAGAAAGGCTTTCATTTTAACATAGTAAAATTACATATAACAAAACAGTTATCAAGCAAGAATTATAGTTACAATATTTATATCTATTTTATCTTTTATCATAACAAAGGAAAACCATAACTGTAACTATCCATTCTTTAACTCCATCAAAAGACTCCAGAAGGATAAAATCTTACCTAACTAAACAAGAAATAAGCAACTTCCAAAACTCTAGAAATGACAGAGACATCTCACTGCCTGGGCAGTCACCCAAAGTTCTTCTGTACCATTGGGGCATCGATCTTTAGCCTACAAGCCCATAGTATCCAGTAGACATTTTCATGAAGCAGGAAATTTTAAAGACAGTTTAGTCACATTTTTTTTTGTGTGTCCTTCAGAATATCTTGTATACTCTTTCATGAATCAGGAGCCCTGAAGGATCATCTCACCTTTAGGCAAGTTCAGCAGTCCTCTCTCTGTGGATTCTTTGTGTCCATTTTATGTAACAGTCCAGGCAAGACCAGCTTCTTGCCCAAATGGCTAGCAAACTCCATAAGGAGCCTCTTCGATGCCCATCTTCCTCTTGAAGTAGTTGGTGCTGCCAGGAGCAGATGTGTCTCATGGTCATGAAAAGCCCTAAGTTATTAAAAACATTTAAAATGCCATATTTTGTAGTCTTTGAAAAATATGAAGAATGCCTATTTAACTGAAACATATCTTTATATATCTAGAAAATCTAACTAACATGACTACAAGTTTGATTATTATAGATGATTATCTATTAACAACCTAAATTTTCTAATTATACATTACATTTTTAAATGAACTACATAATCATAATACCTTAAGAGCAGAAATATAACAATATTGACCTTAAATTTATATCACTAAAGCAAAATCCATACCAATGCAAATTAATAATATCTATATCATCTCCCCCTTTAAATGTAAAAGAACATTTCTAAACAATATTTGGGAATATGGGCGCAGTTATTTCTCTCCAAACGTCTTTCTGCTGTATGGGGACTCTGTCAATTAGGTATTTCATGGTGTATCCTGTGTGCCAACTAACATAAAAGATGTAAAGTTTATAGATAGAGAAGCTTGAAAATTTAAGTTGCTTAAGAAGATGTTTTTATATATAAAAATATTTTTAGGATGGTAAAACAATGTATGATAGAAAATTATTTACATATAAAACTTTATAAATTCATCAAAATAGGATAAATAATAGAGGATTATCTTCAAATATGTTAAGTAAAATTGAACTGGACATTGTAAATACAATTCTTACTTGATAATTGATCTTATTGTGTATAGTCATACTGTGTTAGACTTAAAATCTTTCCTTTTTATTTAGATATAAAGGTGGAAATTTTGATAAATATTTGTACACCATGAAGATTTGCTGCTGTGATTATTGTAATAAAAAGTTGAATAACCAAGAGTTAGGTAGGTGAGTATATACAGGATTTCTGCAAGAGAGAGAGTATGAATACGAGGACTCTAGGTGCACGAAGTTTCCCAACAGACTCACAACAAATTAGATGTACCATACTAAGAAGAGGTAACTGAGTCATGTGGCAGAATATAGATTAAAAATATGGGTTAATGACATTATAAGAAAGCTATTTGGAAAAAAAACCTAAGCTAGGAATAAGTTTTCATAATTAATAATAATTCTCAAGGTCATTATTTGTAGGATGGCAGTACAAAGAAAATTTACCATATAAACTTGCTACATAGTTCCTTTTTGGTAAATGGATCATATGCTTTTTGATTTGCAGGCCCTGCCAGTTTTTATATTTCCTTGGTCTTTATGGATGAAGAGCATCTCTTGTGTCACTCCTTAGCATGTCTATTATTTCCTTATTTAAAGTCTCATTAAAATCTTTTTGCTCTCTATTTCTTAATGGTTGCATCTAATTATTTTCCTCAGGTATGTACTCATTAAGCTGTTTTTTTTTTAAATTTTAAATCTAGAATTCTAGCAGTTATTTCTCATCACTGCTCCTTCAATTTAAAATCAAAAGACCAGTATTTCAGACTTTTTGACTGAAGCCATTACTATCATTCCATGCTTATGTGTGTTTGAAAAAAAAACTGTTCAAATATTACCCAATTTAGAAACACCCAAATGCAGCCAATGTCCTTAATACTAGAGAGTTTTGCTTCTGCATGTTCAGGGGAAAATGATTTATATCTGTGCAAGGAATCACTGATCTGCAGGGAAAACTTTCAGCAGAAAGATTGAAAAATCTGACATCACATCCTTTGCACTTACATGTTGCTGGAATAAACTAAATTCTCAAAAAGTAATTTTAGTAATTAATTTGAATAAAAATAATATAATATTCGGGCCTGCTAATCATTCCTGTTACTGTATTTTCTGTTCATTCTAATTAGACTATCCAAAATCACATATAGATTTCAAGTAGCATTATTTGAGAGATTTTTTCCTTATTAGAACTCTGATAAAAAAACACTTAAAAGTTCTTTCTCAGAGGTAATGAGCAGAATAAGAAATGGCTCTCTGTGTGAGGTGCAGACTTCCAGGAGCAGATGGATTAGTATCTTTTCTATCTAGTCCCTGAGCTCCATTTAAAATGATCAAATGTCCTTAGGATCAGAGAACATCTCCAGTTATCTCTGTAGTCCATCACTGTACAAAATCAGCATTTTTTCAATTAGTGTAAAGAACAAGTGGCTGCACACATTTATCTCATGAGAAGATGACTGAATTAGTAAGAAGGCTGCTGGGGAAGCCAGAGAAGGGATGGTATTAATTTCTCTTTTTTTATACCATTGAACAGCAAAATGAATAATATGTGAATTTAAAAATTTAAAACACAGTATTAAATGCATTTATCTTAAGGAGTATAACATCTGAATAAATATGAATGTATTTTTTACAGGCTTTACTACCAGAATGGGCACTTTTGGGGAAGAGCATTTGGTGGGAAAGAACCAAAGGATGAAGAGTAAGCTGTACCTGATTTTGACTTAATCTAGTCTCATGACTATATCAGCATAGTGTTTGCATGTAATACTGGTGCACCTACAAGAAAATTTTAGAGATTGCATATTAAATGCAATATTTTAAAGATGTTATAAATGGTGCTCAAACTGTGGCCTTAGTTTGAATAGTCATAAGTTATATTCACATATGAGATTATAAAGCTGTCATTAAGAATAAATGACTTTTAGAAAATAGCAACAGCATCTGTTTCTCAAATCTTTGCACACAGTACATAGAAGGTTGAGGTGTAAGGATTTCTAGTAGTTAAATGCCAGTCTGAGCTACAAGTGCAACTGTGTCCCAACAATGAAGAAAGCCCTGAAGTAAGCACTTTTATGTTGTCCCTCTCTCTTTGTGAATGCAATAAAATTCACAGATAGCCTTTCTTTCCCTTTTTCCTTTGTTCATACTATAGACCTCATAGTGATTTCTAAATTTAACCTTATTCTTAATATATTATCTAAAAAATTCATACAAATAATTGTGTTTATTAGTTTTTGAATATTCCTTATATTTTCATATGTAATTATATTATGTCCTCCTCTTTTTGCAATAGACCAAATCAATAAAAGTTATACACAAAAATTTAAGGTTCAAACACTGAACCCAAGAATAACAGCCATTATGAATGAGCAGTGGCTTCTGTGGGGCATACCATTGAATAAATCTAGAAGAAAAAATTAATGTATACTTGAAAAGCAAAGACAAAACATAAATGGATCTGGATGTAGAATGTCTCTGAACATCCAATGTAGATTAAAGAGAGTGAGAAATGTGTGCTTCATTTAAATTATAAGGCTTAGTAAGAGGATTTCAAGATTGTTTTGCTTTTGAAAGCTACTTGGGTCCTAGTTCTATTGTTCTCCCCTTCAAATGGTGATATGTGGTGAGGGTCTTTGTTCTTTGTGTTATAAAGGATGCTACATTGTTACTGACCTAAAATCAATATCGCTGAATGACTGTGAAATAGAAGCTAAAAAATTGTGAGTCGAAGTACACCTTCTTCGTACTTAATGTCACCATTTTAAGTATGTGTTTTATAGTTGAAAAACTAAGAGAAAACTGTACTTTTTTGAAGATATATGATCATGAAATTTTTATAACATCACAGAAGGATTGATTTTCAGTGGATGAATAAAAATGACTTCATATGTTTGAGAGGGGTCTGTATAGAAATAAACATATTTGTTAATATAATTAAATAAAATGACTACACAAAAAATAAAATGGAATAGAAATAAGAGTACAGGACTGTAATAATACCTGAGGAAAACTTGAAATAAGAATCCATGCTACTTTCATTGATTACTTGCATAAGGCTTTGGACACCTTGTGTATAATCAAGGAAAGGACCATGAATGCAATTATCATTCACAGTTCATGTCAGGCTCCATTTTTCTCTATTATATTTCCTCTGATAATTCCAACACAAACTCTGGGGTTTGACTAGGAATATACCCCAAAGACACTGGCACCTGAATATGTGTCTCTTGGTTGGTGACAATGTATGTGGAAGTTTAGAAGACTTATGCTTTTTGGGGTAAATGTGTCACTGGAGACCAGATATGAGATCAGAAAAATATGCCACTCCTCATTTTTGTCACTCTACTTCTTCCTTGCTGTTCAAGATGTGAAAACTCAGCTTCTTTTTCTGACTGCAATTACGTCACATTACCATCATGATTCCCACCACCTGTAACCGTATATCCAAGTAAACTATCTTTTTGTAAATTATCTTGGTCATACTCTTTTATAATGTAATTGAAAGCAAAAGAAGAAAACACCGGAAATTACATTGACTTCTAAAAATTTTGCCTCAAACTGTTATTGGGGAGTTATACTACATTTTTTGAAATGGCAACAATAGTATTATAATATTCTATACATGTTCTATCTTTACCAAGATTCTCATCTATATAAACAAAGAAAGTAGAAAACTAAAGTTTAGTCTTCAGTTGTCAAAGTGTAGTTCAGTTCAAGTATGGAGATTAAATGTTGAGAAGTTTATTTCTGGGGTATGCATTTCTGGAAGGTTTGATCCCTAGTAATGCATAGGTGATAAATTTAGAGTAAATGTGACAAGTAAAATAAATAGCAGAGATCACATTCATTTTTATTAGATGTTATCTCTTAGGTCTTGGTATAGATCATTTTTTATGTCCTTTCCTTTAGATCAATTTTCTATTAGTGAGTTTAATTTTAGAATTAATGAATATTTTAAGTTCTAAAGTGAAAGGACTTTCATTTGTGAATTAGTTTCCTTTACATTATTAAATAGATTGAGAAAACTTAGCCACAATGAATGTCTCAGATTTTCATCTTGTGTCTCCCTGAACTCAATATGGCACTCAAGAATGAAAGATGGTGAACAGAACGTGTCAGTGACGGTTTACTTATGGGTCATGAAAAACATTTTGGCTATTTCAACAGTAAGAATACAATTTGATAAAATTATTAAACATGTATTGGAGAACTGAAATGACAATTCAATCGATATAAATCAACATAGATATAGTAAGTCTAGGTACAAACATTATACACATGTTTAATCTCCATAATACAGAGAAATGTTGATCACTAAAAGTCTGACGTCAGAAGGCACTATGCTAAATTCTGGCAACTTCAGGCCACCCATGTCTGTTACAAAAAAAATATGTAGAAAGGATAAATTTGGAGGCCAAAGGGAGGACTCATATACCAGTATTTCTCTACCTTCCTAATGCTTTGACATATTATTACAGTTCTTTATATATGTTGTGGTGACACTCAACCATGAATTATTTCTGTTGCTACTTCATAACTGTAATTTTACTACTTTTATGAATTAAAATATAAATATATGATATACAGGACATCTAAAATGAGATCTCTGAGAAAGGATAGTTCCACCCCTAAAGGGGTTGTGACAAACAGTTAATAATTACTGCATATACAACTGCAAATCAGAAATTCAGAATGAGCACTAGTAAAACTTCTAGCCATGAATTTCAAAAGAGACCATGTCATTGAAGCCTCAAATGCCACTTGTTTCTCCAGGAACTTAAAGTAATCATTTTCTAAAGTCAGAGTTAAGATTTTTCCTGATGTTATCATGGCCCCAGGTGGCAGCAAAGTTCACTTAGATCAATGGCTCTAGCTGCAATATTGTACTAAGAGAAGTGGTGGCCCCATCCTGCTGCCCAGCGCCGGGCCCCTGTTTTGTCCTGTCCGGCTACTTACACCTGAAATAACCACACGGAAATTGTCTTACTTAAATTACTGCTTGGCCCATTAGTTTTAGCCTCTTGATTAACTCATTTTTATTAATGTGTATTGCCCCTTGACTGTGGCTTACCGGTATGAGTCTAACCAGCGTCCGTCTTGGGCAGGAGAATCATAGCATTTGTCACACTTTTCCTTTTTTATTAGTAATCTGTTTTGTCTATTTCGCCCACCTAAGGGCTGACCTATTAAAAGGCCAAGGCTTTCTTTATTTAACCAATGAAAGCAACACATAGAAAGAAGAACCTCTTACACCATTTTTCCTTTTTTTTTTAAACAAAAAGGAAGGTTTTAACTTTAACATAGTAAAATTACATATAACAAAACAGTTATCAAGCAAGAATTACAGTTACCATATTTATATCTATTTTATTTTTTATTATAACTAAGGAAAACTATAACTATCTAACTATTTTTTAACTCCATCAAAGAATCCAGAAGGATATAATATTACTTAAGTAAACAAGAAGTGACAGAGACATCTCACTGCCTGTACAGTCACCCAAAGTTTTTTGTACAGTTGGGGCATGCATCTTTAGCCTACAGGCCCATAGTATTTGGTAGACACTTTTATGAAGCAGGAAATTTTAAAGACAGTATAGTCACCTTTTTATGTATCCTGTAGGATGTCTCACATACTCTTTTATGAAGTAGGAACACTGAAGGATCATCTCACCTTTAGGCAAGTTTAGTAGTCTTTTCTCTGTGGGTATTTTGTGTCCAGTTTAATTAACAGTCCAGGCAAGAGCACTTTCTTGCCTAAATGACTAACAAACTCCATAAGGAGTCTCTTTAATGTCTATCTTTTTTGTTAAGTAGCTGGTGTTGCCAGGAGCACATATGTCTTATTGTTATGAAAAGTCCTAAGTTATTAAAACATTAAATGTCATATTTTGTCGTCTTTGAAAGATATGAAGAATGTCTATTTAACTGAAATATATCTCTATATATCTAGAAAAAACTAACTAACATTTCTACAAGCTCGACTATTATCAATTATTATCCATTAACAACCTATATTTTTTAATTATATATTGCATTTTTAAATGAACTGTATAATTATAATACCCTAATTAAGATTAGAAATATATATATAAAAACTTGACCTTAAATTTGTATAAATAAATTAAAATTTATATTAATGCAAATTATTTATATTTATATTATACCCCACTTTAAATTTAAAAGAATGTTTATAAACAATATTTAGGAATATGTGTAGCATGAAGGGCCTGCTAGCTGGGGTTTCTGTCCTGCCTGGTCTCTGCAGCCGTTTAGCCTGCTTGTTGGAGTTTCCATCCTGCCCAGTTCCCACAGCCAGCAAATCCCAAAGAAATTACACAGAGAGTCTATATTAATGATAAACAGATTGGCTCATTAGCTCAGGCTTCTTATTAGCTCTTGTAATTTATATAGCCCATTATTCTTATCTATGTCAGCCACATGGCTCAGTACCTTTCTCAGCAGGGCAGATCACATCCTGCTTCTTCGGTGGTCCAGGCAGGTCGGCCAAGAGAGCTTCCTGCTTCCCAGAATTCTATTCTCCTTTCTCCGCCTCTACTTACTGTCTGGTTATCCCACCCATACATCCTGGCTAACGGCCAATCAGCATTTATTTAAATCATGATTGACAGAATACAGACAATTCTTCCGCACCACATCCCCCTCTTTTTTTTATTTATTTTTTTGCCCCCTCTTTTTTTTTTTTTTAACAAGGGACATTTGAATGTGGTCTGTGAGCAGAATGATGCAGCTTGCTTGCTGGCAGGGACCTTGAAACGATGTATAGTTGTGGCAGTAAACGGGTCTACAGCCAGACCCGGTACCTCTGCCTTGAGGCTAGAATTGCAGAAAGCTAAGGAATGGGCTGGATCTAGCTGTTAATGCCACGCCTTTATTCCCCTCCATACTGCTTAGCAAATTAAAGACTCATTTAGTCAGAAAAACAGAGATATACAGTAAAGATAGATTCAAAGACAAAGAAAACCTCTAAATAGTTTACAGTATGTTAAAAATATATGCTGTCTTAAGGTTAAAGTTCTTAAGGTAAAAAAAAAGAAAGTAGTTGGGTGTGGTGGTACACACCTTTAATCCCAACAGTTGGAGGCAGAGGTAGATTGACCTCTGTGACTTCAAGAAAACACAATAAAATATATAATTTAGACATTATTTTTCTTGTTTTTTTTCTTTCTTTCTTTCTTTCTTTATTTATTTATTTATTTTTCCCATACATTGTTTTGTTTTATTTTTTCCATTCAAGAACATAATTAAAGAAATAAAAATTTTTTTTCCTTTCTTCCCCTAATTTAGACATTTTTTGAATTTTTATTTTTATGTGGCTTATTTTTTTAATTTAAACTATCTGTATTTTGTTTTTTAAAAGACTTTATTTTTTAAAGTATCTCTTTATATACTCTTTATTTTTTTTTAAGTCTACTATGTATGTTTATTTAACAGTGTGACCCATTTAGAGGTCTTTTATATCTGAATCTGTTTTATTGTCAATCTGTAATTTTTTAGTATCCAGAAACACTTTTGTTTTGTGCTTTTAAAATGCTAAGCTCTTAAGAATCTAAGCTGTAACAATCTCAGGTCAAATATAGATACTGTCTGTTTGCTCCATCCAGTCCAACATGGTGGAGCTACTTGTGTCTCTGAGCTATGTGTACTGTACCATTAGTATGGCGGAGTTGTTTGGCCTCTGAGTCACTTGTGCCTTTGAGTTGCTGTGCACAATGTCTCACTTCCAGGAAGGAGCCACTCTCAGCAGTCCAACCCAGAGAATGAGCTTGCAACATATAACACTTTTTATCTGAGCTATAGTCAAATCTGCCATGGAGAGCACTGTGCAGGCTGGAAACATTTTTTTTTTTTTTTGTATGGCGGCAGAAATCCGCCATGCTCCCCTGCCTGTTTACATCTAGTAGACCTGATCATGCTGCCTGCCCAGGCAGAAAGAGCTGAGCCACAGGCATAATCTCAAATATTTTGTTCCCCGACCCTGAGTGGGCACACAACCAGCAGGGCCCATAAATGCTCCATAGCTGGAGATTGCACCAGCGACAGGGCTCAGGAAGCCTCATTTTAATATGGTGTGGTTTTTTCCTGCTGCTATTGTCGAGTCAGGAAATCTTTTTGCGGCATGTCCCAGCAAACAGTAAAAAGCTGTGTTAAACTCTCCATTTGTGTCTAGAATTCCTTTTTAAGTCCTCTTAGGTTTTACGTGGAGTCAGTTCCCCATGTTGGGCGCCAATTTGTAGTAAGAGGAGAGGCGGGCCCCTTGTTTGTCCTTTCTGGCTAGCTTATACCCGAAATAACCACACAGAAATTGTATTAATTAAATTACTGCCTGGCCCATTAGTTCTAGCCTCTTATTGGCTAACTCTCACATCTTGATTAACCCATTTTTATTAATGTGTATCACTACTTGACTGTGGCTTACCAGCATGAGTCTAACCAGCATCCATCTTGGGCATGAGAATCATGGCATCTGCCACACTTCCCTTCTTCCCAGCAATCTGTTCTGTCTACTCCGCCCACCTAAGGGCTACCCTATTAAAAGGCCAAGGCAGTTTTCTTTATTCAGCCAATGAAAGCAACACATAGAAAGAAGAACCTCCTACAACACAATATGACACTTAGATTCCAACATAATACCAGGCTCTATCCCAGACACTTGCATTGGCATGATAGCTGAAGACCTTTGCTGGATGACTTATGACCACCATGTCTAAGCTTGAGGTCCTATCACAGATGTGGTCTGTGTTGATTTCTGTGGCTCATGGGTCTCCAAAAGCCACACAGATATCCAGACTCTAGGCCACAATTTGTGGCCTGTTGATACCTGAAAACCATGTCACCACAGGGCCCAAACCAATCTTAGTGGCCTATAGTATCATCCAGACCAGAGCTGCTACTGAGGTCCATTTCTGGGTCCATGACTCTACTGCAGCCAGAATCTCTATTAATGTCTGTGGCTCCTAATACCATCAAAGGCAATATCAATGCCAGAGGTCTCAGATACTACCTGGGAACATGTTGATGTCTGAGGCTCACACTGCTATTGGGAACATGCCAATCTGAGTGGTCTGTACTACTTCCTGGGCCATGGTGACATCCAGGCCTGGACTACTACCAGGGACCATATCTGTGCCTGTGGTGCTAAGACAGCTGGGATCTATAGAGACATCCATGGTCCATTGCAAAACCAAAGGCTAAATGGAGGACTGGGGTCTAGTATGAGTGCCATGCTACCACCAGGGCCATGTGAATCTGGGTGGTTTGTACTGACACACAGGGCTATGGGGTTATCTCTGTCCCATCTGGTGCACAGGGCAATGTCTGAGTCCATGGACTAGTAGCATCCAGGGTCTGAGTTGATGTCCATAGCTCCTGTTACCAGTGAGGGCTGTGCAAATCCTGATGTTTGGACAACCACCAGAGACAAGATTAGTGTTTGAAGACCTTGCTGCCTCCAGAGTCATACTGATTTGGATAGGCTGTCATCAGGACCATGGTGACATCCAGACCTGAGCTGTTGGCAAGGACCATGTCTAGGTCTATGGTCCTGATACAGCTGGGCTATGTAATGATTTCTATGACCTCTGTTGTCAGTGGGGTGGGGTCATAGGAGCCATGCATGGTTTACATCAGAAGGCCATGCCAAGCCTAGTGTGCCCTCACTGGCCCTGGGGTAGGTGGTCCAGCCCTTGTTGGCCACTAAAGCAGGAAAGTTGAGCCTACTGCCATAGAAGAGCCTGCTCCCCTACTCAGGAGAGATAATACCACTTCTCACCATGGGTGTGGAAGAGCTGGCCTAGGAGAGCTAGCTCTGCCCCTCGCCTCAGGGGCCAGTCGATCCTAACATCTACCTCATCCACAACCTGCCAGAGTGCAAGATGGACTGATCTTGCAAAATGATAGCCATAGGATCCCAATGACTTGGGGCAACCACAGGATGTCTGAGACGAGTTTTGATGAAAGTCCTGTAATGATGAAATGTCACAGGTCTAGAATCAGTCCCATGACTCATTGCAATGAACATTTTGTGGGACTGGCTGACTGGACAAAAGGGTATACTGCATGACAAATTATAGCACCCAATGCCACTGGATGAATATGTGTCTGGAAAAGAAAAGAGAGAGGTGGTTTTTTTTTATTTTCATTTTGTTTTGAATGGGTTTGGGAGGTTCTTTGAATGGATGCTGCAGGGGTGATGGAAGTATGTAGAGGAAATGGGAGGTGAGTGGTATTGGGGTGCATGATGTGAAATTCCCCAAAATATCATCAAAGAATTATATTATATTTTAAAAAGACCTCTCTAAGCATGTTATAGATACCATATACATTCAGTAGTGTCCTCTGAACTCACAAGCCCTATTTTTCTCCCATAGGCATCTAGAGCCTGAGAAGAATGGTTGAAAATAAATACACAAACCTACCAATTTGGAATACCTCTTCAGGCAGCTGGCAGCAAAATCAACTGTGGCATTGACAGGACGTTTGAATAAACAAGCCCATTCTTTCTCCTGGTGCCTTTTAGAGACTCCCAACCATTTCAGGGTCTATGTGGTAAAATCATAAGAAAAACAACAGGACAAATAGTTTTGCATTGTCCAGTATACATGCCAATATCAAAAGGCCAAGTATTGAATTAAAGCTGAGCTGAAAACAACTTCCTAACCAGTACAAATAAAACATAATTTCAAACTATAATTAGGACGATTGACCCTTAGAAATGTCCTGACTTTATGGCTTAATGTTCAAAAGAGATAAAGCAACAATTGCTTTTATAGACACCAGAGTAACCTAAGCAGTGATAATTACACACTAAATAACCCAATAAAACAATTGACTGATAGAGTTTTATTGTGAACAGTTCTCTAATTTTAAATATATGACTTTCACGAAAGGGGCAGGCATCTAGGGAGGCAAACATTATAAACCAAAATGGTATTTTAAGGCTGGCCACGCACTGTCTGCCACTCCTCTACTGACAGGCAGATAACTGTAATTATTTTACTAGAATCTGGACTGCGTTAAGGATTTGATTAAGTGAATCCAACAGAAATAGTACCTTATAATTTATGAAGCAATGAAGGACACAGTATCTCTCCAGTGTACTGCCATTCCTCTGAGAATGCATTCTCCTGAATCACAGAAAAGCCATTAATGAAATTTGATTGTTTCTCTCCAGATACTTCCTGTAGTTTTCCTGATGGACAGTCTCTGTGGAGCCCAGTTTCCAGCTGTTCTTCTAAGAGTACAAACTATGCAAGGCCAATTACCCTGACTGTTTCACCCCACAGCTCTGGCCCATAAAAATATACCATGTGGATCTATTGACAGCAACAGGGATGGAAGTCACCCTGCCTGATGTTATGGAGCATAAAAACATAGGAAGGAATGAAACAACCATTGTGGTTTTGCCAGAAAATCTGAGTGTACTTTGCAACACTAGTGGAATTTTCATTCAGTCAGAGTGTTTTATTTACTTATCTTATGACTGTGATGAGGAAAACAATCACAGCTAAAAAGAAATTTATGGAATAGTCTACTCTGGCTTGCAATTTTGGAGGTATGGGAGTCCATGATGGTTGGCAGGCATGGCAACAGTGGAAGAAATGGAAGCTGGAAGATAAAGCTGAGATCTGGCATCTTGGACCACAAGAACAAAATAAAATGAATAAATTAGAAGTAGTCAAGGCTTTTTAATCTCAATGCTTATTTCCTGTGTCCTACTTCTTCCATCAAGACTGTATCGCTTAAACTTCCCCCAAACAGAAAGAGCAACATAGAAATAAGTTTTTAAATGCCTGAGACAATGGGGAATATCTCACATGTGAACCATTACACAAAGCATAACCAAAGTTTATGAGAGTTTTCAAAGCAAAACAAAATATATGGAACAAAGGGATTAATTTATTCCAATCTATGTATTCAAGATCAATCTTAAGAACAAAACAGATTGTAAGATTATAGGAAATAAAAAGAAAATAGCATAAAATAACAAACAAATCCAGAAAGACATTAAAAATCAATGCACACACAGCTCATTCTGGATCCTAACTACATTAAAATGATGAATGCACTTCTTACACTACCCATTACTGAGAAAGTGGTCTCTGGTACAGGTTGACCATCATCATATATATAACCATTGAGAACAATCTAAAACTGTTTTGCGAGGACATATATTTTTTGTTTTTATTGTTATATACAAAGCTGTATTTTCAAGTCTTGATGGAAGGCCACCCATGGATCAAAGTCAGTGCAATTGGATTTCTGCATAATTCTTCCTGTTGATGCATCTGTAACTTTCTTCTAGAATATTGAAAAATGATGGTGATATTTCTCTCATAATTATGCAAAGTATGTTTGTCTTGATTCCAAATTTCTTCTAAAATTTAAATTCTAGTTTGATAAAGTAAGTTGTAACGTAGTCAAGAAAACAGTAACTTCTATAAGCAAAGAACAACCTCCAGGGAAAAAGAAGGTGAAGCCCTCAGTTCTATAGTCATTCAGTCAAAATAATTTTTAAAGTATTTTGTTACCTTAGAATTCATTGACTGGTATATTTTATTAATGATGTTAAAAATTATTAATAAACAAAGAACATCTATTTACCAAATATTTCTATGAAATTATTTAAATAAGAAAGTATAAACAATCAAACATATTTGTATATGTTATGTTAATGGAACTGCTGAAATCATATATTTTATTATATCATGTTACTAGAACTCTTTAAATTATTATGAATGAGGGTTGGAAATCAGCTCTCAAGAGCACTTGCTGTTCTTAACTATTTAAGAGGATCTGAGTTTAGTTCCCAGAAACAACATGGCAGTTCACAAATATCTGTCGTTCCAGTTACAAGGGATCGGGCAAATCTCTTCTGACTTGTAGGGACACTGTAAGCACATGGCGTACTTATATATATGTAGATAAACCATTGATTTAAATAAATAAAATATAAGGAAAAGATTTTGAGTCCTCAACTTTACAAGAATTACAGGAAAGTAAGGAATTAAGGAATGTTGAGAATGGGAGAAATAGTTTACCGCAGGGAAGAACACACAAATTGATTAACCAATACTAAATGATCAGCCCTGAAAATATACATATTAATAACATTATATAGACTGAACCATTATATTTACAAATATCTGTATGCACAGATGTAGATATAGCAACAATTATTTTAAAAAGTGTTTTTAAATTTAAAAGAAAGCAAGGAACATAAGGGAAAGTTTGGTAGGAATAATGAGAAAGGGAACATGAAGCAACTATACTATAATCGCAAAAATAAAGGTGAAATTAAAAATAAATCTTTAAAATATTATGATTATTTCAATGTTCAAACTGTTTCTGATTATTACAGTTGATTTCCTGAGACAATAGGTTTATTTACATTGTAAAGGGGATTAAAATTTTTCGAAATAATTTTTAAAATCTATTTTAAGATTCTGAGAGTCTATATACAGTAAGAAAGAAGACAGATAGATTAAAGATTTTGTTGATAGCGTAAACTCAATTTAAAATAAAATTGAACACACAAGATTAGATAATATGAGGTTATACGTAGTGATAAACTTTTAAAGTTGATCATAAAACACTTTTTTTCTATATGAATCAATATAATTATTTTAACTAGTGAATTCTGCTGATAGTTTCTTCTCAGATACTGTAATACCACTTGGTCACCATATGGTTATCATTCCCTTATTGCCATATGTGAAAGAAATTTTAGAAATGCTAGATGAAAAGGCAGAGAGAAAGACTCTTTTTCCTCTTCTATTTGATAGTTGCCAGAGATTGTGAAGCATGTGTTATCAGTTGCCAATTACTGAATTTGGGGGATGCCAGCAATGTCAGCAAGGATAACTCCACAACCATGTTCGTTTTCCATCTACAGTAGCCTACATCCACTACAACCACATCCATAAACCGAAAAAAGAAATTTTTGAAAGATACATACAAACACAGGCTCTCTCTCCCTCTCTCCTCTTTCTTTCTTTCTCTCTCTCTCTCTCTCTCTCTCTCTTGCACACACCTGAGTGATCAGTGACAAGAATATTGAAGTTAACTAAGTTAATCAACTTACAAAAAACTAAATGTTATTTTAAATTACTATACAACTTGAGTATAGATGATTATAATATGCTCTAAATATGTTGAGTAACACTAGAAAAATAATTCAATTTCATAAAAGGTACAGAAAATGTAGCTGCAACCATGGACACATATATTCCATTCAAATAGAAAGCAAGAAAATGAGCATAGAACCATCAGTCACTACATAAATGTAAAGTTCTTTACCAAAAGAGGAGAAATTTGATGAAGCATGGGTACAGAATTTAGTTTTAAAATTGTCAAAGTCACTTAGTTGTAAAGTACTTATTACAAGCAAGCCAAGTCAAACTTAATAGGTTTTATATTTTGCTATCATTTCTATATTAAAACACTCGATGTTCTGGTAGTTCACTAAGGAGTTTGTAGTCATTATTCTGTACAACATATAAAGATGTGTTTAAACCTAAGGAAGTCATTACTGAGAAACTCAGATGCAAACCAAAGCAAAAATCTCAGGTAACCATCTATATCAGTGAGGTCAGGCTCATGAATATACAGTATCACATGGGGAGTGCAAACTGGAACTTATGTACTGATTTTCGTTGAGAGACACTATGGAAGTTGCTGAAGTTACATGGTCAGACTCCATTCTTCTGAGAAGACAATCTATTTTTAAAAGGTACAAAGGAAGGATGAGAAGGAGGGAAGGATTGAGAGGGAAAGAGGAGAGAGAGAGCAGAGAGGAAGAGTATTAGTACAGAATTAAGTTTACATGTTTCCTATAGCTCATTTTCTCCCTGCCCTGGGTATCAATGTACATTCTATCTTGCTTCATGTTTCTCTGTTTCAAAGTTGTAGATGGTATCTACATTTTCATTGAGGGCATGAGCATGCTAGACAATATACCTGGAACCCGCTACAGGAATGTAACACTCGAAGGCTAGAGAGACAGCCCAGAAGTTAAGAGCACTGGTGGCGCTTCCAGATATCCTGAGTTTATTTCCTGGCACCCAAATGGTAGATAATTATCTATAATGAGATCTGGTACCCTCTTCTGGCATGCGGGCATATATATAGCCAGAACACTGTATGCATAAAAAATAAATTAAAATCTCTTTTAGAAAGAGCAGACTTAAAAATAAAAAAATGTAACTTTACAAATGATACTTAGATTATAAAGATGGGGAAAGAAATTCAAACGAGAATAATGTTAGAATCCTCCAGACCCTTAAACAACATCTTTCTTCAAATATTCAATATGTATTTAAAACTTTTAAGATATTTTATCTTCTGTATTGTCATAGACTATTTCCCTAAAATCCAGATTGAGACAAATACACATGCATACAAACATACATACTAATTTTTAATTAAACATGTACTTGTGAAATTTTGTTGCAATTATTTTTATTAATAAAAATTATGATTATCTTGATAACCTAGATGTAAGAATCATACCCTAGTAAAAAAGTTGTTTTTATGACTAATGTAATTATATAAAAGAAGCAAAACTTAAACTATTGCATAATATGTTGGTCTAATCAGTGCTGCATTCTTTTTTTTTTGAAACATCACTGATTGTTGCTTTAATTTCATACAAATATTACCTAAAACAGGGGCATATATATATATTTTTTCCTCTTATTGCTCTGTTTATTTTCTTTTTCTTTTTTTTCCATACATTGTTTTGTTTTATTTTTTCCATTCAAGAACATAATTAAAGAAATAAATTTTTTTTTCCTTTCTTCCCCTTCTCCCGGTCCCCTCCCACTACCCCCCACCCCTCCTCCCTCCCCCTTCTTCCTTGAAAGAGGGCATGGTGCCCTGCCCTGTTGGAAGTCCAAGGACCACCCCCATCCCTCCTGGCCTAGGAAGGAGTGCATTCAAAAAGACTCGGTTCTCAAAAAGTTAATACATGCAGAAGAGA
>PVIU01027918.1:0-19744 GCA_004026605.1 Ondatra zibethicus | reverse complement strand
GGGATGGGGGTGGGCCTTGGACTTCCAACAGGGCAGGGCACCATGCCCTCTTTCAAGGAAGAAGGGGGAGGGAGGAGGGGTGGGGGGTAGTGGGAGGGGACCGGGAGAAGGGGAAGAAAGGAAAAAATTTTTTTTTTATCTTTAATTATGTTCTTGAATGGAAAAAATAAAACAAAACAATGTATGGAAAAAAAAAAGTTAATACATGCAGAAGAGATAGGTCCTGGTGTCATTGTTTGTGGGTTCTCCATCTGCCAACTTTCGCCGCCACATTCAGAGAGTCTGGTTTGATCATATGCTCATTCAGTCCCAGGCCAGGTGGATTGGTGTGCTCCCATTAGTTCAGGCACACTGGGGAATCTTAAAGCACAGTACAGTCTGTGAGTGGAGGCATCCAGGTGACTGACAGGTAAACTGATTTTACATTCATACCACTTTTGTAGGTTTTATCTCTACTAATTTTTTCTATTGAACTCTCTACTTTCATTTTCTAAAATTATGACACCCAAAATCTATATATAATGTAAGTGAAATCAAATATTGGCAAGAGTCTAATAGTATTTAAATACTTAACTACTATAAAAATAAATCAATGTAAATAGTAAACTAAAAATTAAACAAGATGTGGCAGTGTAAACTATAAATGCAGATAAAATCAGTGCAATTCCATAAAGAGTTCACTTACTAATTCATTACTTCTTATTCACTGGTACCCTACTATATATGCATTATGCCTGTCAAGGTATGATAATAAACAAGATGCTATGAAAGTCATATTATAGCATGGAAATTTATTAATAGAAAAACCATTTAAATTCATTTGTGTTTTAAGAAATGCTTTATAAATAAAGGAAGTTAACATCAGAATTCAGAAGATAAGGAAACAACTCACAGTCAGATGACGTTCTTCATTGAAGAAGGCTCCCTTATTTCTGTCCTGAAATAACTTTTCCTCTCCAGATCTTCTTCATAGCACTTGTCATCTCTGAGTTTCTCAGAGTGTATATCAAGGGGTTCATCATGGGAGTGATGACTGTATAAAACACGCTCAACATTTTATCAATGGGGAAAGTTTTAGCAGGCCGTGCATACATGAAAATACAGGGAACAAAAAAGGAGACAACTACAATGATGTGAGAGCCACAGGTGGAGAGAGCTTTCCATCTCCCTTCCTGACCAAGATTCCTTAGAGAGTACAGGATGACAGCATAAGAGATGAGTAAAAGCAGAAACACAATCGTGCAGATCAGTCCTCCATTAGCCATCACTAAGAGGCCAATGACATAAGTATCAATACAAACAAGTTTTAATAAAGGGTACATGTCACACATAAAATGATCAATGATATTAGGACCACAGAATGGGAGTCCATAAATTGTACTGAGCTGAATTACTGAGTGAAAAAATCCTCCAATCCAAGATAATATCAACAGCACAATACAAACCCATTGCTTCATGATAGTTGAATAATGCAAGGGCTTACAGATGGCCACATAACGATCATAGGCCATCGCCAACAGAAGAAAGACCTCTGATCCACCAAAAAAGTGTTCTGTGAAGAGCTGAGTCATACAAAATGTAAAGGATATTGTATTTTGACCAAAGAACAAATCTGAAATTAATTTGGGAGAAATGGCTGATGAATAAATGATATCCACAAATGACAAGCTAGCAAGAAAGAAATACATTGGTGAGCCCAGGCTGTTACTAATAGTTACAGTCATAACAATGAGCACATTTCCCACCATGGTCAAAATGTAGGAGAGCAAGAACAGAACAAAAAGTCCTTTCTGCACCTTTGGATTCTCTGAGAGGCCCAAGAGCACAAAATAGGTTACATTGCTCCTTGGTTCCATTTACTCTTTTATTGGTTCTGATTTCATATATGAGAAGATGTTACCTACAAAAAATGAAAATATCTTTAGAGTATGATAAAATCAGTGCTCCCTTATTCATCTATTTAAGTAAATTATATACCACATGTGTTTGTGTAAAGATCCCTGTTATAAATATGTTGATTTACAAGTCATTCACAGCAAGGTTTCCTGCCTTAAGTGAATTGATATGCAATGGTGGGGTCAGTTAATAAAGGCCAGTTCATAACCATCATCATAAACATTTATTTATGCCACACTATAGATTCATAGTATTGGAATTTCTAATAAACCAGTTTCTAGGAATACTTCTCAGAGAAAACAAGTTTACGTGGATTTAAAAGAGAGGTAAAGAGCAGTAGAAAACAGAAAAGAATTCCATGACTAGATGTACCATATATGAAATCACAAAATATAATTCTGAATATTAGGGTGATTTTCATATCAAAGTAGAATGAACTACACATATATGACAAAAGCTGTATTAGTTAAAGCTCTGCTGTTTTAAGACAATGAATACGTTCCTTCCAGTTTTTTGTAATTTTGTTTGTGAGTCTAGGCTTTAATGGCTGAACCATCCATCCAGGCCCTTCCTTCCAGTTTCTAAGAACATTTTTCATTTCTATTTGAGACCTCAACCACAACTACCTTACCAACCATGGCTCTGAGAACATTCTCTTCAGGGTGTAGTGGGGGGATGTGTATGCGTGTGCAGATGGTTGCATTATGAAGCTCTCCACTTTCAGTTCTCTACCCACAGCAAAATCACCTTTCAGTGCCCATACTTCTACAAGAAAGCAGTATCTTCCTTCAAGGGAGTTCAGGTTTTTTTTTCATGAATCCCCAAAGTGTTCCAGCATCTTCCCAATACCCACTTCTGCAGCTTTATTATCTTTTGTAGCAACACTTTTTTAGTTACAAAATTATTGTTCTTTTGATATAGTTTCTGTTTAAAAAAAGAAAAGAAAATTAAAATGAGCACAAACTGGGATTTGTTGTCTAAGAGTCCTGCATGCTAGAAATTCAAAACCAAGCAGACCCAGTGATGGGTCCTTTAGCAGACCATTAGGAAACCATCTTCTTCTGTACTCTACCCTGGCATATCCATTACCAACTGTGCATTCAAGTGGTACTCTCCCTGTACCAAAATTTCTTACCCTTTTATTTACTTATATTTTTAGGCAAGTCTCATGTAGTCCAGGATTGACTTCAAATTGACTATGTATCTGAGGATGACCTTAAACTCCAAATCCTCCTACATCCAATTCTCAAGTTTTATAGTTATAAAAATGTGCCACCATGCTTACTCAAATTTCCCTTTATAATAAAGACATAAAATCATAAGGGATTGTTACCTTCCATAATGAATTTAACTTGGTTATCTGCACCAACAGTCTGTCACAAGTTATTCTTAACTTCTAGAGGTTAAGACTTCAATGTATACATATATGGAAGGGATAACAATGAAACTGTAATGTTTCATGTAACACAATATGTGGCCATAACTAACAGAATCTCCTATGTTTAGCAAGGTCATTGACAACTCCATTTTGTGTATTAGGTATCCCTCCTTTTCCCAACCTATAAATGTGTAAAGCGCTCCAAAATAATATGTGTTCAGTATTCTCTCTCCCCTCATTTTCAAACTGCTGTCTATATATAATTATATATACACTGAGTACTTGCAAAAGTAAATTTAAAATTATTCACAATGAATCCATTCCTTCCAAATTTCTCTAGTGAAATAATATCTTTTTTACATGTCAGTACCAATTCTAAAGTTTCCTCTACTCCATTGTTTTCTTGTTACTTATTCATTATTTTATGAAGTCCCATTGACTTTCCTTGTCCAAAATACTTTATGTGACCCGAGTTTCATCTATTCTTTTTTATAGACTAATTTTAGAGGCAAGAATCCTGTCACACCATCCAAAATAATGATGAATGCTATACAAACTGCATTTGACAAGTGGCTATAAGTACACACATTACATTGTAATGATCAAGATAGAATTCCAGACAACACAAAAAGTCACTATCTACAAGGTGTACACCAGGGGCTCAATGAAAGGAACCTTGGTATTGGCTTACGAATCACTTTTCAGCACGAGTCTTCTACTTTCCAAGTTGGAACTGTAGCTTTTAAGGACATAAAATAAACACTAACAGTTTCCTTTGGTTTTCCAAAACTATACTCATTTACATGTCACATGCAATCTTCCCAGTAACTTTTTGCATGCAAAAGGTTCCTCAATGTATTGTCGTCAACTTAATTGATATAATCATTCAGTGAAAAGTTTAGCCAGTTGTAAAGTCTGGTTTCCCCTACTAATTCCTGAATTCTTAACTTTTGAGAGTTTCTTTGAAGTTTGAAAGGGATTTTTTACTTCAGAATAAAATATCTTCTTCCATTTGGGTACCCACATAGAAGGCAAAAAGTTACATTATTTCTTGAATATTTCTGAAACCATGTGGCTTGGTTTCTGATCTTCTGAATATTTCAGAAAATCATTGTCTACATTGTAGAACTACTTCAAATGAGTTACATGATGGAAACAAAAATTAATGTTTTGATGTTAGAATAACATAAATTCAGGTAAATCCTGTATCCTCATAATAAGACCCCACTAACCTTTTCAACAAGGAAGATTTTTGCTCTAATTTTCTAACAACTTGAATAAAGAATAGCTGCCCTCCATGTGTTTAACCCACCTCCTCTCCTCTTGACAAATACATCCACTTGAAACTGGAAGAAATCATTCACGTGCCTTTTGATAATCATGATTTAGGAAAAGAAAGTGTTTCTGAGCAATTATATAAGTTACAAAGAAAGCTGCACATTCTTCCTGGCAGGAACAAAGATCATAGGAGTTTTTCTTTTAATTATAAACTGATTGACTCATTAGCTGAGGCTTCTTATTTACTAATTCTTATAACTTACATTAGCTTATAATTCTTGTCTGAGTTAGCCACATGGCTCAGTACCTTTTTTCAGCGAAGCAGTCACATCTTGCTTGCTCTGTGTCTGAATCATGACTACAGACTGCAAAATCCTCTTCCCAGAACACAGGAGGTTTTTATACCTGACAGCTACACTTGTCATGGAACGTAGCATCTGGAGTGTGTTCAAGACTGACTCAATAAAATTCGCTGTGACTTCCCACTAATATTTAAAAGAACATCTATATATAAAAATTCCATCCTGTTTACCAGACACTTAGAGACAGGGGATTATATAAGGGAAAAAAATCTTTTCAGAAAATATTGTAGGGCAATTAGCAGAAAAGATTAAAATATCAGCCGAGCTCACTGTTTCTAGTGAAGATATTTTTTTCATCACGTTTCTGGTTTGTTAGAGCCAATTGCTTTTTCTTTTTATTAGCCATTTGAGTTTTGCACAAGTATTGGTGTATAATTGTATACACTTTTAGGTATTTATTTATTTTTAGAAACTAACTGTTATCTATGAATTGTTTGAGCTATTATCAGACTCTATTTTGTTTCAAATTCTATGTGATTAGCAGGATATATAATAGTTACCAGAACAGGCAAAATTTAAAAAAAGTATCACCTTATTTGCACTGTCTTTATATCTTTTTGTGCTGTGCTTTTTTAAATTCTTCTTTCCAAAATTTAGGATCTTTTTTTGTATCTTTGAGATTATAATATAATTATATCTCTCCCCACCAAAATGGAATAATCGCTCAAACTCTCCCATATGCTTCTCCTTGCTCTCTTTCAAGGTCATGGCCTCTTAAAATAAAAATGGGAGCAGCTTTTAAAATATAACTATAATCTATGATTGGTTTATGCTAATAAAACAATAATTCAAGTATGACAGAAAACAGTGAGGTAAACTATGACTAAGGTAATTATGAAAGATTATTTTAGAAGTGATGCTTAAGCTGAAATTCGTAGGTGAGATGGGAACCACTTTTATATTTTGGCAGATCAATGATTGTTAAGGGCTATGGTGGGCTTAGTATACAGCAAAGTAGAGCATAGGAAAACAACCAGAACAATGCCTTGGTTTCCATCTCCAGCACTGAAGGGATAAAAAGGAAAGAAAATAGAAGGGAGCCACAAAGAAGAGGGGGAGGAGGAGTGGAGGAAATGGAAGAAAAGAAAACAAGACTAGGAAGAAGGGAGGAAGGAGATGAGAAGGGAAATTTCTCAGTCCACTTTTAGCATTTTTAGTTTTTTATATTTTTAATTGGTTTACAAACTAGCAAGTTTCCTGATGCCATTTCCATATAATTTTTAGTTGTTCTTGACTTTCCCTTCCTTTCTTTCTCCACCTTCCTGCCCTCCCCAAGCCCTGATTAAACCATTTAGATCCCTTTGAATTTTGCACTATATGTTTCCCTTACTCTCCCTAATCACTTTCCCCTTTATGCTTTCCCATGATCTCATGACCCCTTTCTATTTCCTGGATTTTCCTACACATATATAAAGATCTGAAACTAAGTCATACATATAAGAGAGAACATGTGATCCTTGTCTTTCTGAGACTGAGTCACTTCAATATTTATTACAGTTCCTGTCCATTTCTATTAAAGTTTCATAATTTCAGTTTTCATTATGGGTAAATAAAAATTCACTGTGGTAATATTTTCACTATCCATTCATCCATTGATGATCTGACCTGACTCCATTTCCTTGCTAGTTTTTTAAAGGAAAAACTTTGAAGGAAGTAGAGATCAACAGATGTAATCAGTCTAGGAGCAAGTGAATTGGGGTAGTTTAGGAGATGTTTGGTGTAGGAGGGTCTTTTTGTATTTGGGTTGCTTTTATTGGTTAATAAAGAAACTGCCTTGGCCTTTTAATAGGGCAGGACTTAGATAGACAGGGAAAAGAGAACAGAATTCTGGGAAGGGGAGAGAGTTAGAGAGAGTAGCCCGCCATGAAGCCTGCCAGCTCAGACACACTAAATCTTTCCGGGTAAGCCACGACTTGTGGTGACACACAGATTATTAGAAATGGGTTAAATGAATATATGAGAGTTAGCCAATTAGAGGCTAGAACTAATGGGCCAGGCAGTATTTCAACGAATACAGTTTCTGTGTAATTATTTCGGGTACACACCGGGAGCCAGGCGGGACAGAACAAGGGGCCTTGCAGCAAGAACCAGGCACTGGGAACGCAGCCCGCATGCCACTTACTACAGATGTTCACTTTAGTGAAACAACTCTGTATGATGCTAGGATAGATGATGCGTAGTTTGTAGTGTGTATGATGCCATGATAGTGGATGTGTTTTTTGTACTCTGTATGATACTATCATAGTGGATATGGACCATTGTACTCTGTATGACTATGGTAGTGGATGTGTTTTTTGTACTCTGTATGATAACTAACATAGTGGATATGTACCAGTGTACTCTGTTATGCTGTGAAAGAGGATGTGTATCATTGTATATTTTTCCAAAGCCATGAAATACACTACCACAAATGAGCTCCAATATAAACTATGAACAGTGAATGATAATAATGTTATTATCAACTGGTCAATTGTTTTAAAGTCTAACCATTGTGATATGTGATACTAAATTGGGTACTATGGTTTGAATGTGTCCCCTAAATTTCATGTACGAGAAACTGAGAGTTGAGCAGTGAGAGTATTAGGAGTCAACAAATGAATGAATTCTCCGAAGCCTAGAGATTCCATGTGAATGGCTTCCTAATAATAGTAAGAAAGAAAATGTAGCACAAGGCATTATGGTAACAAATATAATGTATATTAACTCTTTACATCATGTCAGATACACAGAGCGTACAAATCTGTGATTTTTTGTTTTGTTTTATTTTTGCTTTGTTTTTGTTTTTTTAATGTGAGTGACTTGGGAGATAATTACCTGTGGTTGGATTCTGCATGAATCTTTAAAGATGAATGATCCTTGGGTCAGAAAAACAGCACATCTTCAGACATGTCTGTATTCACATAGTGCAAGGTCTCAGCACTAGCAAACACATCCTCCAGAAAACCTACTCTACCAAATGGACCTCAGCAAGTTATTCCTGACTGTTCTTTCACTTTGTAATTCCAACCTTCCAGTTGCTATGTAGATCAATATGTTACACATGATAAACCCATCCTACTTAAATTTGCAACAGATGATCCTGTGTAATTAAATAAGAACCTGGATGGTATACTAAATTGATCTTAATGTCTTCATTTCTATTTATTAGCAAGAATTAAATGTGAACAATGTTATAAACACAGCAGTTACCAAACATACGTTTTTAAAATGAATTTGTTATTCAGTGTCAAATGGACTTGATGATCATTTACTTAGTGAATGTTTGCATTATACCAAGTCTAGGTATTACAAACATGATAGTGAATGAAGTAGCCAATGTCCCTACTTTCACAGAATTTATAAAGCAAATAAGATACTCAGATGGTGAAATGTTATTGAAAAATGTTAAAGTTGTACGTGTTGATTTAAACAGTGATTATGGATTGACATAAGTGTTCAAAGACCTATAAGATATAGGACTTTAACTATAGAATAAATAGAAGTAAAGATGCAGCCTTTTATTCTACAATTCATGAAAACAATTTGTGATTATCATCATTTTTTAGGGAGATACTTTCTTTTTTAACTTTTTATTGATTCATTGTGGATTTCACATAATACATCCTGATCCCACTCATCTCCCCATCCCCTCATTTCCATCCTAAATCCTTGAAAGCCCTCCAAAACAAAATTGAGAAGTAAAACAAAAAGTCTAAAAAGCCAAAAAACAAAACCAAATAAATTTTTAAAATCTCAGCATTGAAGTAGTAGTGTGGCCCAGTGGGTCACACAGTATTATACCCTTTATTCCATACATCTTTATATATTGCAATGAGTCATTGGTCTGACTCAAGGTCTCTGGTTTCTGCTACACTGTTGATACTGAGCCTTCACTGGGACTCCTCTTGAATATCCTATTTTTGCCTGTGTCATGGAGATCCTGTAACTTTGAGTCTGCAGATCTGGGTCCTTCACATGCTCCAGCAGTTTATAGATAAGGTGGGTATAGGAATGGGCTACCTTGTAGTCTTGGTTCTGGGCCTGGGTGGTAGCTGGGTTTGTCAGCCTTCCAGCCTTCCCCTCATTGTCACCACCCAGGCAAGCTCTCTAGCATTGCCCCAGCTAGCTCACCCAATGTAGCAGACATTGCTCTCACACCCTCAGGTTCAGTTAACCTGCACTCACACCAAGTCCAGCTCTATTGCTTTGCCCAGGTGAGGTGCAGGACCCACTCTCCAGATTGCTACACTTGGTGAGGGGCAGGGCCAGCTCTTCTCTTCTCATGTCCCCAAGGTCAGCTCTCCCACATGTCATAGGTGGCAAGGAGTATTTTTGCTATGAAAGATATAATGTAAGAAATTATTTAATAATGTAATATTTTAATAAGCAAGTATATTATTTCTCAAAGTGTATATATAGGGAATTTCCTTGGATAAATCCAGAAAAATCTACCACTAAGATATGTCTGTCAACAATAGCCCTCCAGCCTCAGACTGCTAGAGCTGTGTCCTTAGCCCACACACTTGAACAAGAACCTTAACCAACTCTCACAGCAGACTGAAGTTTGGCAAGCAAATGAACAATGAATAAATCTAAATGGGATATTTTTATAATCATAATTTAATGTATAATTATTCCTCAGAATGTTTGACATGTTATAATGACACACTTTAACATATAGTGTTCACCAAGCTCAGAATCTTAAGAATAATTTTTTCTCTATACCATTTGAAAGACAATTGATTTATGTTATGTGATTCCTTTTCCATTTAATTCAGCTTTTGACCCAGAATTTCTTCATAGCATTTTTTACCTCAGCATTTCTGAGGGTATAGATTAAGGAGTTTAACATAGGAGCTATCATTGTATAAAATACAGCCACAGCTTTATCAATAGAGAAGGTCATTACTGGGCGCAGATACACAAATATGCAAGGCACGAAGAATAAGATGACCACAGTGATATGAGAGACACAGGTGGAAAGGGCTTTGCGCCTTCTCTCCTTGCTGTGAGATTTCAGAGCATTTAAGATGACCATATAAGAGATCATGAGAAGTAGAAAGTTTAGTAGACAGATGAAGCCACTGTTGGCAGCGACAAAGAGACCCAGAGTGTGTGTATCCATGCAGACAAGTTTCAACAATGGGGTCAGATCACACATAAAATGGTCTATGACATTGGGGCCACAGAAAGGCAGCCAAACAGTGAAGAGGATCTGAATGGTTGCATGAATAAAACCTCCAGCCCAGGCCACTCCCACCAAGAGGCCACACACAAATCTGTTCATGATGATTGTGTAGTGCAGGGGTTTACAAATGGCCACATAGCGATCATAAGCCATCACTGTGAGAAGAATGATCTCAGCAGCACCGAAAAAATGTTCAGCAAAGACTTGAGTCCATACATCCACTGAAAGAAATGGTTTTCCTCACAGAGAAAGAGTTAGCCAGAAAGAGTCATGGATGAGGAGTAGCAGCCATCAATTAGAGACAGGAATGAGAGAAAGAAGTACATAGGAGATCCCAGGGCCCTGCTGCTGCAGATAGTGACGATGATAAGCATGTTGCCAATCAAGGTGAGGAGATAGACAATGAAAAACACAAGAAATGAAAATATCTGAAGCTGCATATTTCGAGTCAAGCGGATAAGGATGAATTCAGTGATATTATTCATCTTCTCTATCGATTCAGCTCAACTGATAGATGAAAGTTCTAAAAATAAATGGGGCACAAGACTTAAACTCTGACTGTGTTGTTGCTTTTGGTTTCTTTTGGCCCCATACCCTCCTACATTTGAAAATCACTAAATGAAATCAGTGGGTAATAAAAACATTCATGAATCTGGAAGGGAGCCTGTTGAGGAGGATGTGGGAAGGAGATAAACATGATCAGATTTAATTGTATACAAGTATAAAATTCTCAAGAATAAAAAAATTTAAAGCAAGTACTATGTCATAACAACTGTTTAATTTTTTACATTACAATGTAACAGTGAAAATGCTTATTTTATTTTTAATTTCCTCAGATGTTTCCATTTTTTAAGTTTAGTCAAAAATGTTATTTTTAAAATCAACCAAGAACACTCTGATTCATAAAGTTTCAATAGCCAATCCATGTTGCACATAAAATATACACAAAACCATGTATCTTAGCTGAAAGTTTGTAAACATACCGTTTTTCTATTTTTATGTCCTATAAAAAAATCAAGGACACTCAGATACTTTCATGGGCCTTCTTTTGCCTGCCTTACTTGTCTGGGAGCTTCTTAGTTTCTTCAGTATGTAAGTTCGGAGGTTGTGATAAATGTCCATTACAACTGTCACACAGTCTCATGCTCAACCCTCAGCACTCAGCAGTAGGATCCTCGATGGCAAAGGTCCTGCTTACTGCATTGTAGTTTCTCTTATCTTCACTATAGTCCCAGTACTAAAAAACATAAATGCTCAAAGGATTTACTGAAAGAAGGGAAAAGAAAAAGGGGCAAATGAGAAAGAAAGTAGGAAAGAGAAAAGGAAAATTTAAAATGTATTTAAGAAAAAGAATGACCAATGATCTTAAAACTCCAGGTGTTTATTTTGGAGTACTGATTCTATTATTACTAACTACATAATATTTTATATTTCAGTTTTAAACCTATCAACATAAGGAAAAATATACCTAAATTTAGAATTAAAATTGTTTAATTTACTATTATATTTTGTTGCATAATTTTCTAGTTTTCACTAAAATATTAATAAAGAAAACTTTTTTATCTAAAATAGTGTTTGAACATGCCTAAAAGAGAAAGACTATGAATGAAAGTAGGGGCTAGTCATGGGATTAATCTTCAATTTTCTGAACAAGACAGAAAAGAATGAATGTCAAAAAGGAAGTTCATCTTATTAAAACGAAGAACAAAAACACTCTTCATGACAAAAAGTATTTGATTTGTTTTTCTTACTTATGTTGAAGTTATGCATTTCTGGATTCATTTGTTAAAGTCATATGCCTATCCATAGATAAAGCCTTTCTTCCACCTTGGCTATGGTAGCTAAAGGTGGAAACAATTACATTAAACCAAGTTTATTATTCAGATAAATGCTTAGTTTGTGTTTGTAGCTACAGAGCTGGCCTAGAATCTATAAAACACTTGAAGACAATGCAAGTAATGTGTATGGATAGGGGAAGAGAGAAACAGAACAAATGAGAACAAGAAAGAAGAAAGAAAGTAGAGAAATAAAAGAGTGATAGAAAACAGGAAAAAATGAAGAAGAAAATTAGGAGAGAACAGACATAGAATCATCTAAGGAAGAATCTTTATAATTGGAGTGTGTGTGTGTGTGTGTGTGTGTGTGTGTGTGTGTATGTGCACATGCGCACAGTAGGCCAGAGGACAACTTTGTGGAGTAAGTTTACTCCTCTACCACCTTTACTTGGGTTCCAGGAATCAAACTCTGCTTGCCAGACTTGCACCTTACCAATCTAGATGCATTTTTAAGTAGTTAACAGTTTAAACAACTTGTGAAATATAAATAACATTAAATCCAAAGTTTTATCAAATTCACTTGATAGTTATGGCCCTTAGGATTAACAACTGTTGGTAGAGGCTGCTTGTTCGTTCCCAGCCATCCAGACCCGAAATAATCACACAGAAACTATATTAATTATAATACTGCTTGATCAATCACTTAAGCATATTGTTAGTTAGGTCATATATCTTAAATTAACCCATTTCCATTATTTTGTATTTTACCACGAGGCTTGTGGTTTATCAGTAAACTGGGCATCTGTCTCTTTCCACAGCTACATGGTGTCTCTCTGACTCCACCTATTTTTCTCCCAGCATTCAGTTTAGTTTTCCTGCCTAACTCTATTCTGCCCTGCCTCAGGCCCAAGAACTTCTTTATTCATTCTTCAACAAAACAATACATATACAAAAGGTCTTCCCATTCCAAACAACCACAGAAGAAAACACTGGCAAATAAATATTGTTGGTCATTCTTACAGACTATCAAGGGAAAGGGCTCAGTTTGCATACAGAGTTGAAAACTATACCCTTGCCATAGATGCAACAATACTTAAAACAGACTCTTTCAGAATTTACCTCATTGAAAAATATGTGCAGCCAAAGCAATTATCATGTTAATTTACTGTTAAAAACTGTTTCTGTAAAAAAATCATGAAATATAATTTAAAAATAAGAAAATAAAATCTATGTTTATCCTACTTACCAACATTTATGTTACCTGCAGATCTGAGATTTCTCATTTCAGCCAATGATGCACTGTCCCAAATAGTAGATATTCTGATACTATGTTTAAATACAAGTTTTTCATTTTTTGTTTATTTCTTAAGATTATAACTTAGTTATATTTTTCCTCCCTTTCCTCACTCCAAACCCTCCAATAAACCCCACCCCAATCTCTTTCAAATTCTTGTCCTCTGATGTTGAAAACACAGGGATGGTTCCTGCAGCATTGATTCACCTAGTTCTCTGTGAGGCTTAGAGAAATCATAAGGTTTACTAGTTTTTATCCAGTGCTTTGCCCGATACTGGCAATCTGGACACTAGGAACTAGGTCATCATTTAAAAAAAAAAAAACAAGCAAGATGGATTTCCAGGTACCAGCAGCTGAGAAAGCACTCCCTGGCTGAGAACCCTCCTGCAGCCAATGTTTACAAGCAGTCACTTAGACTCTACATCTTAGAGCATGGATGGGAAGCTCCAAGTGGCATAGTTGGTCCTTGAGCATCAGACTTCTTCCTCTCAGATTCCAGTTGCAATTGCAGAGTGTGACTGTGAGGAAAGGCACTACCTTTGAGAAGGACTCTGCCCAGAAATCCTAGCAGCTTGCACTTTCAGGTTAAATTCTTATAACATAAATGCATGAACTTGATACTAGCTCTAACTCCGCCCTGTGCCATTTTCACAAGGGAAGGACAATTAAATTTAAAAGCCATTGCCAAAATATCAAACACTTATCACAACATCTTACTATCCTTCTTAAGGTGAATAAGACTGGTTAGAAATTCATCTACAGCACTGAGCTAATCATCAACCTGAAATTAAAGTCTGAAGAATTTATCTCACGAGTTTTTCTTTAGTGAATGTTATTTAAATAGCTAAAAGTGACTGTGGTGTGAGTAACCAACTACTCTTTGGTTAAAGCCCAGGCTTACTCCTCAGGGAGGAAGGGGGGATCAAGGATTGGTACTGTGAGTCTGGCTAACAGTCCAAATCTTGAGAGGTAGTAGGCCCATGTAAGAAACTTATAAAGTATAAATAAAATGACAACAACAAACTGTCTAAATTCCTATATTTATACTCATAGACAAAAGTGGTTCCCAGTCTTAATCAGAGGAACTTCCACTTACAATAAATGCAGTGAATGCAGCCACCCATGACTGTTCAAGACATGGAGTAAATGACAAATGTGTTTAGTTAAACACTTAACAAGGTATTAATATCACCCCTATTAGGCTCAAAAAAACATTGCAGAAGAGGTGAAGCTTTTAAGAGTTGGAAGATAGGGTGAAGAGCCACAAAATACAGTTACCTAGAATCCATACAATTGCAAATATTAACTCACATTAAATGTAGCTACCTATACTGGGCCCACACAAGACTATGCCTAACAATATTCAAGAAAGGGGGAGGTCACAGGCTCTAATTATTTAAAAGATAGATTTAATTTTATTTGTGTGTGTGCCTGCCTAGTTTAGGTGTAATCACACATATGCAGGTGCCTGCAGTGGCCAACCAATGATGATTCCCAAGGCACTAGAGTTATAAGCAGCTATAAGTTGCCTGATTTGGGAGCCACAAACTGAACTCAGGTACCCTGCAAGAACAGAAAGTGCTCTTAGCCTATGAATCATCTCAACTCCTAAGCCTTTGTTCATTCTTTGGCAATTTCATACAATATATTTTATTATATTCATTCCCCTCCCCTAACTTCTTCCAGGTTCTCCCTACTTCTTTACCCACTTAATTTTAAGAGTTCAACTCTCTCTCTCTCTCTCTCTCTCTCTCTCTCTCTCATCTATCTATCTATCTATCTATCTATCTAAATCAAGCAAATAAATAAAAAATTTAATTTGGTTTTTATTGGCCCCTAGGGTGGGTCCTTCCTTAGAGTGTAGTCCTTATAGCAGGTGTCACTCCATTGAAGAAAACTGACTTTCCTTTACCCAGCAGCAATCAAATACAAGTAGCTTTTTAGAGAGGATTGAGGCTTCATAGCCATCTCTCCCTGCCCATGGTGGGATTTTGTCTAGCATAAGCATATGTGCAGATGTTATGCACATGCTGACACAATCTCTGTGAGTTGTGCATCTACCTTGTCCTATCTGGAAAACACTACCTACTTGAAGTTATCGGCCACCTTGGAATCTAACAATTTTTCCACCCCCTCTTCTACACAGGTATCTGTTTAATATAAGTAGCTAGTAAGGGATCATGGTGTAGAAGGGGATTATTCGAGGAATGGGAAATAGACTATAGTGTTATAAATGGATAAAGGAGGAAAATTGAATAGTTATGATTAAATAAATTGAGAGATAGATGAGCAAGATAGAGAAGGAAATATAGGGATAGATAACTGATACTAAAAGCCAGATGGAAATTTACTAGTATTATAAAAACCTCCTAAACTAGTATTATAGAAACTTCCTAAAATATATATGTACACCTAGTTTAAAATAGCTTAAATGGAGTAACTCTTTAATGGAGGACACTACCCCAAACAGATACCACATGCTACCAAATAAAACCTCCAGTGAAAGGAATGGTTTGTCTCTTTTTGAGTTGTTCATCAATGGGGTCTTATAACACCCTCCAAATATTACAGCTATGACGAATACTATCGATTGTCCTCCAGAACTTGGCACTAAGACCCATTGTTGAAGATACTTAATACGCCAAAGAACATGGAGAGATCAACTGGAAGCTTCATCCTTACTGGACACAACTTAACAGTGCTGAGAGGTGTTATACATGCTCACCATTAGAGAATAAATGCAATCATCTCATCCTGCAGGATACAATAATTAGCTGCCTGGGAAGATAAGTTCTCCAATAAAATAGTGGCGTGAATGTTATGGAAGCAACCAACCACTCTCTATTTGAATTTAAGGCTCCATGAGATGGAGCTCATAACTGACACTTTCAATGATGCCAAAAACTTTGTAGAAGGAGGGGCCACTTTTCTGTTTCCAGCCGCTTAGCCCCCAAATAATCACACAGAATATACTGCTTGGCCCATTAGCTCTAGCTTTTTTTTTCTAACTCTTATATATTAGTTTAACCAATTTCTATGAATCCGAGTATCGCTATGTGGTTGTGGCTTACTGGCTAAAGTTCTGACACATGTCTCTGATGGGGCTACATGGCTTTTTTTTCTGACTCTGCCTTCTCTCTCTCCCAGCATTCAGCTTAGTTTTCTCTCCTAGCTCTGTTCCCCTATAACTCTGGTATAGGCCCAAAGCAATTTCTTTATTTATTAATGGTAATCACAGCATACAGAGGAAAATCCCACATCAGAACTTAAGGCTAGATAGATCATGAAAATATCTACTATTTTCAGAGGGAAATATGCTACTATTGTTCTGCTAAGGTGACATAACAATTATAAGTATTCTTGACGGCATATTGATGTAACCATCGATCAGTACATTGCTCAACCCTAATCAGAGAAGCTTCTTCTTGTAGTAGGTGGTAATTAATGCAGAACTCCATACCTGGCCAACATGCAAAGAATAAGAGAATTTCGAATTCTCAACCTCAAATGGAAATCTATGTCAAATCCCTCTCTTTAAGAACTTGGGGTTCTAATTTTTTTCTAAGAATTTCATACAAGAACACAGTGTATACCTCATTCCCTCTTCCCTCTTCCTACTTCAACTCTTCCCTTGTCCCTAATCTCTCTCAAATACATGACTTATGCAATTTCTGTAAGATTGGATAGATAGGTAGATAGGTAAGGAGGGAAGTGTGAAGGGAGGGAGGGAAAGAGAGAGAGGAGAGAGAGATAGAGAAAGAGAGAGAGAGAGACAGAGAACATGCCTGCAATCCCAACATTCATGAATGGAGACAGGGAGATCTTGAGGCTGTGGCCATCATAGTCACAGCCCATCTCAAAACTAAAACAAAAAATGAAGAAAGAAACCAAAAGTCACAAAATATAGGTTGGAAAATTATATTTCCCAAAAGAAAATATATATTTAGTGTTGTATGAATATCTGGTCAAACCAGACAGGACACCACCACTACCAACAAACCAGTTCCATCAGGTCCAGCCTGGTGTGTGAATAAATTTATTGGGTTATACAAAAGCAGTGTTGACTCAAAGACAACTAACTGTGTCACTGAAAAGCCCACCTCAGCACTGGTGATGATGCATGCCATCTGCATGTGTGGAGTTCTCTTAACGACTTGCAGGTAGCTCAGCCACTTGGAGAGTGTCCTTTTTCGTGAAGTTTTGTTTGTCTATAGAACCTTGGGAGTCTTCTAAACTTTGCAACCTCAGGAATTTCCTGACACTGATTTTGTTTTCTTTGTGAGCTTTATAAGTTTTATTTCTCAAGTCTTAAGGAACTTCAGGAAAGAATGCTTCAATTTTCAGGAAATATTTTCACACATATACACACAGACATACACAAATCCAAAACCATAATATACTAGCAAAAGCATAGAATAAATAATTTCCAAAGCAATCTGAGACAAAAATAATATATTAAAGGACCATGAAGTTCATTTTGTGTTTGGCATCTAATGCTGGTTATGAGGCAGACCATTAATTGTGGTTTATATTCACAGCAAAATTCCATTGGAGAAAACTGGTTTTTCCTTTGCATGAAGTTGTCAAGTGGAGATAGCTTCTTGGTTAGGGATGAGAGCTCATGTTAACTTCACCCTCTCAGTGTGGGAACCCATTCTGAATTAAATCTATATGGGCCTTGTGCATGCTCCCACAGTCTGTGAGCTCATATGGGCATCAGTTCTGTTGTGTCTTAAGACATCATTTCCTTGGTATAGGCCATCTTTTCTGCTATTACCTTTTGCCTTCTCTTCTGCATAGCTGCCTGAACCCTGGGTAGAAGATTTGATGAAGACCTCACTTTTGGGACTGAGTGTTCCAAAGTTCCTTGTTCTCTGCACACTGTCTAGTTGTGAGTCACTGTTTAAGTTCCCATCTACCACTAGAAGATGTTTCTCTGATAATGGCTGGGTGAGATACTGATCTATGGGTATAGCAGAATGCCATTAAGAGTCATTTTGTTGCTGTGTTTCTTTAGCAGAACAATAGTGTTTGGTTTTCTCATAGGCCCATGAACTATCTAGTCTCAGGTTCTTGTACACAGTAGCATCTCAATCTTAAAATAGGAATTGGTGAATAACTTCTTGTTTGATAGGGACATGGCCAGTGACCCATAGAGCATCCTTACTGAGATCATAACAGTGATGATGTTCTTATTCATGAATAGCTCTCATTTATGATATAATTAGAAAGGAGCTGAGGATAGGGAATAAGTCTCACCCTTCTGCAGTTATAGCTAGTGCATGACAGTAGTTGTGTGTTATGACTTCTCTCTTAGGAGTGGCAGCCCCAGAATCCATTATCCTCTGCTGACATCCCTGAAGTTTATCCACAGTTTGAGCAATGTTCACAGTTTTAACTAATACACTACTTCACTGTAAATAATTTGTTTCTTTCTGTTTAAGGAATATGTAAATCTACTTCCTTTTACTGAATAATTGTGAAAGATGAAGCAGTTGGGTACAGAGAGAAGCAGCTGGCATGCATTCACAGTGTGAGTTAGTGCCAGAGATAAGAAGATATATAAGGCTTATTTGGCGCAGACTTTAGCAATATTTTATTTCACTCAAGCCAATTTCCTCCATTCTTTAAAATAAAAAACTTTTGTTATATTTTGTCGGGGGGGTGTATCACTGTTGGTTGACTCAATTATTTCCCATGCTTTCTGCCATGCTTGACTTTTATGTAAATTGGTGATCCAAACTCAGATTTTCATGAAAAGCACTGTGCAGAAAGAGCCATCTCCACTGCTGAATTATTTTATTTAAACAACTGACTTCATACTTGAAGACATAATAAGAACTTCTGAAAGAGGAGATTGTGTGTGTGTGTGTGCATGTGTGTGTAAATGAAGTAGAGAGGCTTTCTCTCTGTGGTTGTGTTAAGTGAAAGTTATTCTACTGATTTAGTAGAACATTTGGAAACGTCTCTAACTTATGAAGATAGGAAGTATATTTGATGAACATTTTCTTGAAGACTTGCCCCACCTTCTAAAGTACTTTCATATACAGCTGTCTCTTTAAGATATAACCTCATTTAAAGCACAACCTATATCGCTAAGCATAAAAGGTATCAAGAATATTGGTGTTGACCTATTTCACACCAACAACAATGGAACTGTGCCAGTTCTTGGGTCTTATCACTTCATAAGTATTCTCCTAACAATAATATTAAAGTTTATGCTTTATGAAGGCAGTAATATAATGATGAGTATTGTTCAAATAGGATGTAGATTGTATTTATTTTTCTTTCTATATTAAAGAAATAAAGTATTGTAGGGGTTCTAGTTTTTGACTGTTCCTTCTGAATCTTTATGTCAGTGCAGTCTTCTTTTTATTTTATTTTATTTTATTTTATTTTCCATACATTGTTTTGTTTTATTTTTTCCATTCAAGAACATAATTAAAGAAATAAATTTTTTTTTCCTTTCTTCCCCTTCTCCCGGTCCCCTCCCACTACTCCCCCACCCCTCCTCCCTCCCCTTCTTCCTTGAAAGAGGGCATGGTGCCCTGCCCTTTTGGAAGTCCAAGGCCCACCCCCATCCCTCCCGGCCTA
>PVIU01027917.1:0-19745 GCA_004026605.1 Ondatra zibethicus | reverse complement strand
TGCCCCTGAGCCAAGCACAGTTCCAAGCACACAGCAGTCCACATTGCCATCAAGCAAGCCATAGCACTTTAGTCAGAAATCCCATGCAAATAATCTGTCTCCAGCAGGTGCCAGAGATGGTGCGGGCAGCATAGCCCAGAAAGCCGGCATTTTAAAACCGCCGCAGCTTTTTTACTGTTGCGGCTGCTGGGTGAGGAAATTTTCTCTGCAGCACCCTGCTAGCAAACAGCAAAAACTCTGTTAAACTCTGTATTCTTTTTGAAGCTCTCTCAGATTTTACGTGGAGTCAGAAAACATTGGGCGCCAAACTGTTGCAAGAGAGGGGTTCGGGCTGCATTCCCAGTGCCTGTTTCCCAGCACAGGGAAAGCCTTTCTTTTTTGTTTAAATAGAAAAAGGGGAAATGGTGTAGGAGGGTTCTCAGGGATGATTTGGGAGTCCCCTCTGTGTGCTGTGATTACCATTAATGAATAAAGAAAACTGCCTTGGCCTTTTGATAGGGCAGCCCTTAGGTGGGCAGAGTAGACAGAACAGAATGCTGTGAGAGAGAGGCAGTGTGGCAGACGCCATGCTTCTCCAGCACAAGATGGATACTGGTTAGACTCATTCCGGTAAGCCACAACTCAAGTGGCGATACACATTAATGGAGATGGGCTAAAATAATATGTGAGAGTTAGCCAATAAGGGGCTGGAGATAATGGGCCAGGCAGTATTTAAATGAGTACAGTTTCCTTGTAATTATTTCAGGTATAAGCTAGCCAACCACCGGGCGGCGGGAGCCGGGTGGCCACTGGGACCAAAAGAAGGCCCACGCGCCTTATTACTACAATATTGGGTGAGCAAACCAAGGCAGTGTAGGAGAGCAGGCCGCCCAGGTGGTGACAATAGGGAAAACCTAGACTGACTGGCCCAACTACTAACCAAGTCCAGAACGGGGGCTATGAATTATCCTGTCCCAGCATTCACTGAATCTATGATCTTTCTGGAGCACATGAAGGGGCTAATTGTGCAGTTCCAAAGTTGCAGGATCTCCATGACATAGAACAAAAATGGGATATCCAAGAAGAGCCCCATTGAGAGCCCAAAGATAATAAACTGTGATTAATGGGAAAATAAACATAAAGGATTAATTTCTAATTCTCAAGTTGTAATATCTAATTTCTGAGTTTTTCAAATTCTGATTTATGGTTTTGTTCTAGTTTGATTTCTATTGCTGTAATAAACACCATGCCCAAAAGCAATTTGAGAGAGGAAGGAGTTTATTTGGCTTACATTTCTATGTCACAGCTGATCATTGAGGGAATAGGCAGGAACTCAAGCAGGAGCAGAGGCAGGAACTACAGAGGAACACTGCTTACTGGCTTGCTCCTTATGGCTTCTTTAGCTTGCTTTCTTATACACAACAGGACCACCTGCCCAGAGATGACAACAACCACTGTGGGCTAGACTTGCCCACATCAATCACCAACCAAGAAAATGCCCCACAGGCTTGCCTACAGGTTAATCTGTTGAAGGCATTTTCTCAGTTGAGATTTCCTCTTTCCAGGTGACTTCAGTTTGTGCCATGTTGAATCCTACCCCACCCAAAATGTAACCAGTACAGATTTTCCTTCATATAGTATTGTCCTAATTTACTTAGGATTTTTAATTCATTATTATTCTGGGATGTGTGTTTACACCTATGTGCCAAAGTATATGTATAACCATCAGAGGCCAACTTTCAATAGTTGATACTCTCCTGCTACTGTGGTTTCAAGGCATTATACTCAAGAACTTCAGCTTGTATGTCAAGCACTATTATCTGCTGAACCGCCTTGCTGACCCCTTTTACCTCATTTTTCAATATTAATTGCTGTTTTGCTTAGTTTTAAAGACTTGTCTCTTTGCTCTCCTTTTACTGTTTTAATGGTTGTAATAACAATAATTACAAATAAATTAAAAGTTATCAAATATGCTGTGTGTGGTGGTGCATGTCTATAATCTCAGACTTTGAGTTCATGGAAATCTGTTCTACACAGTGACTACCAGGCCAGCTAAATCTACAGAGTGACACTTGGTCTCAAAACAAACCACCAAATATGTTTAAACATAATAAAAAAAACTTTGTAATTATTTTTTAAATGTCTGCTGCATCCACTGTGACTGCCTTCCCACACACAACTCAGCTGGCCTATATATAGGCTGTCTTCTCCCAGCCTTCCTCCCAGCCAGCAGCGCAGAGGCCTTGACAAATGTATCCCTGTATTAGTCAGGGTTCCCTAGAGTAACAGAATTTATAGACTAAATATCTCTATATAGAAAGAGGATCTATTAGAATGACTTACAGGCTATAGCCCACCTAATCCAATAATGGCTGACTATAAATAGAAAGTTAAAGAATTACAGTAGTTGTTCAGCCCATGAGGTTGGATGTCTCATCTGGTCTTCAGTAAGTGCTGGAATCCCGAAGAACTGGGCTCTAATGCCAGTGAAGAAATGGACCTGGCTAGTGAGGCAAGAGCAAGCAGACAAAGAGCCCAAATTTCCTTCTTTTCTATCCTTACAGAGGCTACTAGCAGAAGGTGTGACCCAGATTAAAGGTGGTTCTTCCTACCTCAAAATCCAGATTAGAAATGAATCTTCCCACTTCAAATTAAGCAGAAATTCCTCACAGGTGTGCTATCCATTTCTGTTAATTCCAGATGTAGTCAGGTTGACAACAAGAATAGCCACCTCAAGCCCCATGCTGCCTGCTCCAGCAGACAGGTCAAGGCAGGTAGAAAGGTTTCCCATAGCTTTACTGTCTCACCTGCCACCGCAGTGAGCTAGGATGCTCTTTGACATACCACCCCTTTGACATTGAAAGCCTTCCTTTTGATGTCAAATCCCACTTGATCTCTTCCCTGAAACCTTCCCACTGCAGCCTCGGACACTGGGTTGGAGATCATTCTCCTTTCCACCCTCATGTTCTCACTGGGCTTTTTGAAGAGGACACCACTGGTTATTCATCTAATTAGACATTCGTTTTGTCTACAACAAAAGCAACACAAACTGGGCAACTTGAGTCAATAGAAATGTCCAGGAGGTGATAATCCCTACTCAGGCTCTAGAGGAAGATTTCACCTGATTCTTCCAGCTTTGGGTGAGAAATCTAAACAGAGATGTATAGAGAGAATAGGGGAGTTGAAGAGATACCATGTAGCTGCTGAAAGAGAAAAATGCCACTGCTGGAATCTTTATGGTAAGTCACAGTCTTGTGATTATACACAGATTGATAGAAATGGGTTAATTTAAGATATAAGAGATAGGTAGGAATACACCTAAGCTATTGGCCAAACAGTGTTGTAATTAATTAATATAGTTTCAGTGTGATTATTCGGGTCTGAGCAGTTGGGAAATGAGCAAGCTGTCTCCACTTACACCCCATGACTGGGTTATATTATAAAACATAGGAAACTTGGAGAGAAGGACACACTCCTCAATGACCTACCCTAATCATATGGGCCCTTCAGTCAGGATCCTGAGGCTGGCACTAAGGCAGTCAGAAATTCAAGGCATGGAATGGATTCAGAGAGAGAAACTCTCCTCCTGACTAGAAATTGGAGACAACCAAATGAAAATAAAGGCAGTGGTCTGTTGACAGAGGTTTCTGTCCCACCTAGTCCTGCAGCCATTCAGTCCCAAATAAACACACAGACGTCTACATTAATCATAAACTGGTTGGCCTATTAGCTCAGGCTTCCTTATTAACTAATTATTACATCTTACAGTAACCCATAATTCTTGTCTGTGTTAGCCACATGGCATGGTACCTTTATCAATGAGGCATTCTCATCTTGCTTCCTCTGCACCTGGGTGAGGACTGCAAACTTAGTCCTGGAACATCTGGCCAACAGAACTGTGAACAAACAGATGGGTGTAGATGAAACTACCTCTGTTAGTAGAAGTTTGTTACACAGCAATAGCTAACTGTCTTAGGGTTTCTATTGCTGTGAAGAGACGCCACTACTAAAGCAATTCTTATAAAGGAAAACATGTAATAGAGTGTGTTACAGTTTCAGAGATTTAGTGCATTATCATCATGGCAGGACATGGTGGCATGCAGGCAGACATGGTTCTGGGGAAGGAACTGAGAGTTCTACCTCTAGATCCTCAGGCAGCAGGAAGTGCACTGAAACATTGGGTGGTATCCTCAGCACAGGAAACCTCAAATCCCAACCCCACAGTGACACACTTCCTCTAACAAGATCATACCTACTCCAATAAAACCATACCTCCTAATAGTGACACTCCCTATGAGATTATGGGGGCCAATTATATTCAAACCACTATACTAACTGTTAGGAATATTTCCTAACGCAAGCTCCCTGCCGACGCAAAATTCCCAATCAAGCCAAATCAAAACAAGCCAAATTAAGAAATATCCAGGTTTAATGGAAGTTCTGCACTCTCAGGTGGCCCCGAGTGGGAACTGGGAAGCCACACAAAGGCGACCACCCGGAGGCAAGAAAAGGGACCACGTGTTCCTCTTTTGGGAACTCATTTAAATACCCTGGGGAGTGGTCCTGACCCCACCCCCAGGGAGGGGTCAGGACCTAGCATGCTGGGATTTGGAGTCCAGACCAGGCCTAGGGGCTGGCGCCTACACTCCCAACCTGACACTAACTAATACACCAACTGTAAGCAAGAAACAGTGAAACCTCTGAACTAATCTACTCCCATAGGGGGACCAATTGCTCAGCTGTCTCACAAAAGTAGAGAGCAGCAACGTGGAGGGAGAGCAAGCAGATTTTATAGGAAAGTCAGTAGGATAAGGGTTTCTGAATTGACGTAGACTGTTTGGGTTAATCAGGACCTAGATACACTTTGCCAAAGGTAGTTGACCATTGGAAATAGAGAAGGGTGGCTTTCTTGACAAATAGAAACCTGCCTCAAGAGATTTCTGAAGAATGATGAGTTTAGAATCCTTCTGTTTACCTGTTGCTTTAGCTACTCTTCTACTGCTGTGAAGAGACACCAAGACCAAGGAAACTCTTCTAAGAAAAAGCATTTAATTTGTGGCTTGCTTACCATTTTAGAGAGTTAGTCCATTACCATTATGGTGGTTACAGAGCAGGAGCATAGTGGTACTCATAGCACTGGAGCAGTAGCTGAGTTACATCCTGATCCATGGGCAGTAACAGAGAGAATAGCCTGGCATGTATTTTTGAAATCTCAAAGCCCACCCCTAGTGACACACTTCCTGCAACAAGGCTACATTTGCTCCAAAAGGCCGTACCTCCTAATCCTTCTCAAATAGTTCCACTCCCTGGTGACTAAGTGTTCAAATGTATGAGCCTATGTGGGACATTCTTATTCAAACCACCATACCCAGTAAAAATCTGGTCTGGATTTGGCCTGGGCTGTCATCTTAGGACATTGCAGCAGTACTGCAATTTGGGGGCCTGCTTTCTGACCTAACATTCCAGACTTTTGTAGATGATAGTAGGTGGCAGTAGCCCTTTGGCTACTTAATGACGAGTGGGGATGTCATTAGGTGTAAAAGAGGGGTCTGGAATACTGGTCCAAAGCAGGATCTCAAGATGTCAGATGATGGAGTGAAATGTCAGATGATGGAATGAGACCTGAGGAAATCCCGTCAGAAACATCTGCCTTAACTGATAATTGGGTTATTTCACTAATTTTCTCCTGAAAGAACATAAAGAGTCAAGAAGCAATAATATCCAATAAGATGTATGGATATTAGTGAGTCAAGAAGAGGAAGGAGCCAGGGGCTCAAGGGAGACCAAAAGGAGAGTCCTGCATTGGAGTTGGCCCCTGGAGGCTATCATTTGTAAGTTTTTTAATCCTTTCTTCCCCTTGGCCAGATTGACTACATAGTAGCAACATTGGTCATGAAAGAAGATACAGGTGCTTCCCCTTTGTGGTGGTCAGTAAGTCAAGGGCTCTTCAGTTTTGTAGGACCACTAAGGCTAGGGAGGTGAGCTGATTTTGGAGCAGTTGTATGGCTAAGGTCAACTCCTGAATGGTGTTTGCCAGCTGAGTGGATATCTACTGAGATAGATATAGACTATGGAGCACCATCACCATCCCCTGCAACCAGTCCCGTATCAGCTACTATAGTTGTCAAACTTATTCTAATAATGATCAGGAGGGTCACAATCCGCTGTCACTTGTGTATGACCTGGAGACGAGCAAAATACTCTCTCTCAGCATAGAGTGTGAGTTGAAGAAATAATAGAGAGAATGACACATAGAGGCCATGCCAGGTATAGGGTATAGATCTGGGTGAGCTACCTTAATTCTTTGATCAAGTTAAGAGGCTCATTGGAGAAGGAAGTGAGGTGCTTTTCTACCTTGGAGAGATCAGTCATAAAAAGGAGACTTATCAGTGGAATATGGTACTAGAGCCTATCATTTCCCTGGAGGCATAAAGACCATCCATACAGAAGCAAGTATGAGCTTTGAGGGTGAAGAAAAAGAGAGGGTGAGATTGAGTCAGGTAAGGAAGAGGAGCCAGATGGGAGGGCACCAGTAGGCAAGACTGGGATGGTGTGGGAGGGTCAGACTGATGGGGAAGCTATGTCCTCTATAGCTAAGTAAAAAGCTGATGTGGGCAGTCCTTCTGTATATGTGTTGCTTTTATTGGTTAATGAATAAATCTCTTTCAGTCAATAGCTTAACAGAATAGAGCCAGTCTGGAAAAGATATATAGATAGAGTAGGCAGAGTCAGGGAGAAGCCATATAGCCCCACCAGAGACAGCCGTTGGACAGAACTTTACCAGGTAAGCCACAGCCACATGGTGATATACAGATGAATAGAAATGGGTTAATTTAAGATATAAGAGCTAGATAGGAATACGCTTAAGTGATTGGCCAAGCAGTGATTTAAATAATATAGTTTCTGTGTGATTATTTTGTGAGTCTGGGCAGCCGGGAAATGAAGAAGCTGTCTCTGCCAACAAAAAAACCAAGGAAGGGCTCCAGGTCCTAGTCAATTTTGGGAGAAGGTTTGGCATTGGGTGCCAAATATAGCTTGATTAATAAAAACCCAGAGACAGAAATTGGGGTTCAACCTGAAGGTCAAAATAGCAAAACAGCCAGCCACTGGCTCTTACCTCTCCCTTAGTCCAAAATGGTGATCCTGCCTCCAGGAATCTTACAATGAGAGTTGCTGTGATTTTGGCTCTGGGCTGAAGCAGTTTGGAAGTTAACTCTTTCGTTTCCAATGACTCATTTTCATGAAAACTCTAGTTACAGTTACAGAGTGATCAGAGTTGCAAGAGGATGTAAGAGCATAGTAAACCCCATTAATTTTTATTTATGTTCTCAGGGGGTCATAGCAAAGAAAGCTGCTTGGAGCAGGAAGGGATCTGAGCTGTCAGCCCAATAAAGCTAGGGGAGATCCTGGCAAACTTTATTGACTCTTGTATACATTCTCGGGTGGTCTTGTTGTATGGTTAGTTAAATGTAAGAAAGCGCCAGTTAGGATTGTAGTGTTTTACTGCAGGGCCTGTGGTTTATCTGTCTTTGACCCAAATTGTCACATAGTGAAAAATTCAGGGAGAGAGAGAGTGTGTTCAGGATGGGTAGGGAATTTTTCTTTACTCACCACCTGCAAGGCTCCAGCACCACAGGTTATGCAAGCACAGGACTTAGATCTGAGGGCAAAATGAATTCTCCACTATGTATTTTTTGCATCAGTTTCTTTATTCTTCTCCTGCTGTTCTCTGTTCTATAAAGTTTCCAGTTTATATACACACACAAAACAAAGGCAATTCTCTGAGCTTGGACGTCCCTATCTTTGAAGTTCCCAAATGTTAGCTGTATGAAAGACTCCTTTCCTGACTGCACGTCCTGCCAAATGGAAGATAGTTGCATGGAGGTAGGTATTGAGTTTGTTTCAGGGAACAAAGTATAGATTAGACTGTGGGAACCAAGGTTATTAACTGAATGACTAAATTTCCCACTGGAAGTCCCACAGAGTGGGGTGGAGAATGATCCAATATGCCAGTGCATGGGGAAAAATTGTGCCCAGTTTTCCATACTCTGCTGAATCTTGCACCAAGGGAGAGTGCTTATAGCTTCACAAGAGATCCACTGTGAAAATCAGTCAATAAGTAGGTCCAGAGCCTTGCTAACTGGGTTTGCCTCCATCAGAACGCATTTGTTCTGGGAGGTCAGCCTTCTGCCCCATCAGCTGCAATCTCACTGCCTGATTCCTGCAGACCACAGAAGAGACTGAGCCTGAGAGCTGTCTCCTCCCCTCTTATCATCCTCTCTAGGGCTGGGATGAAGGGCGTGCACCACTACCGCCTGGTTTCTATGGCAAGCTAGTGTGGTTACTGGGATTAAAGCTGTATGTCATTGCTGCCTGGTCTATAAGGCTGGCCAGTGTGGCTGTTTTACTTTTCTGATCATCAGGCAAGATTAATTTATCAAAATACAAATGAAATGCCCACTAGTTTGGCCTTTGCCAAGAGAATCTGGTAAGTATGACAGGAGAAACAGGGAGAGGGATGAGAGCAGTGAGTAAAGGCTTGGACATGAGGAATTTCAGACCACTTGCCATTGTGAATGCAGAATTTGGAAGAACAATGTGCCATGTTTTGGCCATTAAGACTGATTGTCAAGCTTGTATTAAGGTCAAACTGTGTTGTAGTTAAAAATAAGACAGTGAGGCTTAGTGGCATCCCTGAGCAGGGGATGAGACTTGAGAAGGCAAGCAAGAGGAGTTGAAGAGTCTAATTTTGAGTGGAAAGCACCCATGGTTAATTGTCAGGTGGAGAGGATATGCCCTTGAAGATAAGATGGCAGAAGGTAAAATTACAGTAAAGAATTCCTAGGAGTAGAGCAAAGGAGAAGTAAGACAGGCTTAGGAAAGACTTTTTTCTTCCAAGTCCAGTTATTAGGGTCCTGAATAAGTGCTCTTAACTGCTGAGCTATATCTCCAGTCCCACAAAAATCATAAATGTCCCCCATGATGGTGTATGTGTGTGTGTACTTTAGGAAGTGGAACCTACTCAGAGGGAGTTTGATCATTTTAACTATGCCATCAAAGGGGCTCTTGGGACCCTGGCTCCTTGCTTTCTGTTCCTTTGCTTCTTAGTTCCCATGAGGTGAGAAGCATTGCTCTGTAGATGGAAGTTTCGGTCCTACCTGGTCCCACAGCCATTCAGTCCCAAAGAAACACAGAGGCTTATATTACTTATAAACTGTTTGGTCTCTTAGCTCAGGCTTATTACTAGCAAGCTCTTAAAGCTTAAATTAACCCATAATTCTTGTCTATATTTAGCCACATGGCATGGTATCTTTTCTGCATAAGGCATTCTCATCTTGCTTCCTCTGCATCTTGGTAGTGACTGCAGACTGAGCCTTTCCTCTTCCCAGAACTCTCCTAGTCTGGTCACTCCACCTATACTTCCTGCCTGGCTACTGGCCAATCAGCATTTTGTTAAACCAATATGAGTGACAAATCTTTACAGTGTGCAAGAACATTATCCCACAGCATTGCTCCTTCATGCACTGCTTGTCATAATGATACACTCATTTCAGTCCTAGGCAACAGCACCAAATGATCAAGGACTCACTGAAACTTCTGAAAACATAAGTCAAGGTATATCTTTTTAAAATTTACATTATTGTGTGTATGCATGTTCATATGCACATACAATGGTCAGAAGACAACTTGTGTGGTCTGGCTTTCTTCTACCATGTGGGTCTCTGGAAATGAACTTAGGTCAGGTTGGTAGCAGGTGTCTTCAACTGCTGACCTTCCTTGCAGACTGTGAAATATATCTTTCCTCCTTATAAGCTAATTGATTATCTCTGGTATTTGACCTAGGGACAGAAACCCATGTTCTAGTTTCAAATTAAATATCAATTGCTAAAAGCGTACTCCCCCTAGGAATCTCTATGATGTTTGTTCATCATTCTGTGTGTGTGTGTGTGTGTGTGTGTGTGTGTGTGTGTGTGTGTGTGTGTGTGTGTAGATATGAAATCAGGTGGAAGCCAGAAAACAATCTCAGGCACTATCTACCTTTTTTATAAAAAAAACACACAAAGACAGAATCATTCACTGGACTAGAATTTACCATGTAGGCCAGGTTGGCTAGGAGCCCTAGCAACCCATCTGCCTCTGCCTCCCATTGCTGTGTATCTTAGTCAATGTTCTAGTGCTGAAAAAGACACTATGACCAGAACAACTGTTTGTTTTTGTTTTTGAGACAGGTTTCTTTGTGTAGCCTTGACTGTCCTGGAACTCGCTGTGTTAGACCAGGATGGCCTTGAACTCACAGAGATCCACCTGCCTCTGCCTCCTGAGTGCTGGGATTAAAGGTGTGTGCCATCACCGCCCCGGCTCAGAGCAGCTCTTGGAAAGCATTTAATTGGGGATGGCTTACAGCTCAAAGGCTAAGTCCACTGTCATCTTGGAAGGAATCATGGTTGCATGCAGGCAGACATGGTGCTAGAGAGTTCTACATCCAGATCCACAGGCAGCAAGAAAAGAGAGCCACTAGGCCTGGCTTGGGCTTCTGAAACCACAAAGCCCACCCCCAGTAACACATTACTTCCAAGAAGGCCACACTTCCTAATAGTGACACTCCCTGGTGACCAACGTTCAAATATATGAGCCTATGGGCGTTATTTTTATTCAAATGAGCTACAATGGAAGACAACTCTCCTCACCACCACTGGCCACTCTCCTACTCTCAATGTTTCAGCTCAGCTAGAGATAAGAGCTAGTTCTCACCCTAGAGGCCTCAGGGATTAAGTAAAATGCATCAAGCTGGGCCTTGGGAAATGGTTCACTCAGGTAGAAAAGAGGTTGGATGGGCTCCCAGAGTAACTCCCCCCACACCACACACACCCAGGGAGGTTCTTGGTCTAGAAGATAAGAACAAGATGGCCACCAAGTTCACCAGAAGTCACTAAGTTAAGGCAGGAGAGTTTTTGGAGAGACTTACAAAAGGCGAAGTTCTGTGGCAGGAGGGATTCTTTGATTGAATCTCAACTTCCACTGTGGCCAACTTTATGGGCCTTTGAGCAGCAAATGATCTCTGCCTCCTTTTTGGCTGTATACTTAGTGACAAACATAATGGAGCCATAAGATTATTCTCCTAGTAATGCCCTCACAAGGCCCTAGCACCTACTGTCACCTGAAAGGTAGCTGTAAAACTAACCTTCACATCTTTTTCTCCTATGGGTCAACAACAGGAGCTTCTCACTCTGATGGGGAACCGGAGATACACAGAGGAGGTGGTACAAGGTGATAGTCACCTTCATGAAGCCCTTACCCTGTAGGCTTCTTATCTCCTTCCTCCAAAGCGGCCTGCCTTTTGTTGGTGAATGCTGTTTGGAGATCCCCTTGATGTTCCTCCACATACACCTCATCTCAGGGAACCAAAGAGGCATGCATGAGCTAAGGTAACCACAATTTGCTCGAGGCCATGAAATTAGAAAGAAGATCATGTATTAAACTACAGTTTTGTTCTAGATCCCCTGTTAGTCAGAATTATCGATTTGAGCCCCAGGAAAGGAAGGTGGCTGAGTTGGTCACATGGAGAGCACAGCAGTTGATGAGCTAACATTGATTCAGAGTTTGTGCATGACTTGTTTACACCAGGAACTGCTCCAGTATGGATTTATGAAATTAATTAAAGCCCTGAAGATGGCTCTTTATGTGGCATGTTTGCTTACCAATGGCACCATCTGCACATCTGCCTCTGTCTGGTAAATACCATATATTGAACTACAAGGGATTCTGCCATTTATGAACACAGATTTCCAGTTTTATATCAAACCTATCTCATGGTGCAGAATCTCTGGGCAGCCAGCAGTCTGCATGTGGTTTTCATTGCAATTTCATCTCCCATGTCAGATGAGTAGTCTGCTGTTGCCATGGTGAATTGGTATTATACTGTGACCTTGATTCTCAGCAGAAATGTACGTTGCCTTGACCATGATTACACAAAATTTGTTGTCTAGGAAACAGCACAGTTCTGATAACAGAAAGGGCCAGATAATTCTTAGCTATAACTGGAAGCCACACAGGGTTACCTTGTACCCAGCAGTGTCTCTGTTTTCCCCAAGGGGCTTCTGGACTTCTTGTTTGCCTGTGTGATACAAACTGAGTGAAGGAAGGATGGAAGAAAGAAAAAATGAGGGCAAGAATGGGGGGAACCTCTCTCTATGATGGAAAATTCTGAAGCAGAGCAAGCTCTTGCCGCTGTTGAAAGTGGCCAGGGCTTAGCACACCCTCCCATTGTTTACTGGGAGCTACTAAAGAAGGAGTGGGCAATACCTCTGCCCTCCTGGATGCTCCCTGTCATCCTGGTTTTATCTATAAGGAAGGTATACATGTGCATGAATACATAAAAACACTGAGACACAAACACACATGTATGAATCTAGCCCCCCCCCACACACACACATCACATGAGCCAAGGGCAGATTGATAGGACTGGACTGTGTCACTTTCTTTATACACACACCATACATATCCTCTGACTTTTTCCCAGGCATCTGTGCAAGTCACCTGAAGCAATCATAGAAGAAACTAAAATGGCAGCCCTAGTCCATCCAGGCAGACATAGGTAAAGAAACCCTAAAAAAGGCTGCCCACAGGAGAAACAGCCCATGCTTGTATGCATTTGGCTTCCAGTCCAATGACTTCCTCTCTTCCAACCCCATGTCCTTTCCTCTCATAGAATCCCAATTGCTCAAGTTGTCAGCCTCATCCACAATACCCACCTTTTCCTCAAGCTTAGGTTCCAACTTGGCCCTGGCAAGTCTGTCAGGAACACCCATTATCTTCACCCCTCAGCAGTTCCTAACCACCCACCATTCCTCCATACTCCTTTGACCCTGACCTGGGCCTACCACCTCTAGTGTGTGGCCCTGCACACAAGGGCACAGCAAATACTTCTTGAGTCAATAACTGAAGTAGAGAGAGAAATCACAAAGTAGCAAGAAAAGAGAGCTGGTATCCACTGGAAGCAGTTGTGTGTTACAGAAATATCCAGAGATAGTGGAATCCACTCCAAAATCTTGCACCCAGCAAGCAGTACCTGCCACTAACATAAGCCCCAGACCCAGAATGTCCAAGGCAGAAAATAGATAGGTACAGGAATCGGCAGGTGAAACGACTCCCGACAGGGTTACACAGTGCACCAAATGCGTGCAGTCAAGCACAAGAGTATAGGATTCCATTTCTATAAAACTTTAGAATAGATAAATCCTAAAGTCAGAGAGAAGATGGGCGGCTGCCGGTGGCTGAGGCCAGAAGAATTGGAAAGTGACTTGCCGGCAGAAACATGGGCAAGAACTACTAAAGGAAGAGGATTTCTTTCTTTTGGGGTGGTTCAAGACAGGGTTTCTCTGTAGCTTTGGTTCACGTCCTGGAACTAGCTCTTGTAGACCAGGCTGGTCTCAAACTCACAGAGATCCGCATGCCTCTGCCTCCCGAGTGCTGGGATTAAAGGCATGTGCCACCACCACCCGACTGAGGATTTCTTTTTGGGTGGTAAAAATACATGTACATTAATGGTGGTGGTCTTAGAATTTTGTAACTATACTAATGACCATGAAATGGTACAAACTAAAATGGTGATGCTTAGGGTTCTTTGAATTACAGCCCATAAACTCTGATCATTGTGTGTGAGTGCATAGAGAAGGGAGGGGGGGCATGTACTGTATCTAACTGAAAATTTTATACTCATTCATTTGTAAACATAAAGAAACTTAAATACAACTGACAGAATTGTTGACCTACAAGAAGTATTTGTTCCTAAAAGGTAAGGAATAAAACTATGTAAATGTTAAACAGTTTGGAATATTATGCTTACTTGCATGTTCTGGAACAATGAGTAAAAACGTCTTGAATGGCAGGTGAAAAAAATGCTACATACACTTCTTTTCCATAGCATCAGTCCTCGACCTATGATTTTTGTTACATTACATTTCCATGGCATTTGACATTTACACTCTGCCCTATAGTACCAGTCAGCATATGATTACCCTGTTGTTGAATATTAGTTCAGTAGGCAAACATTGTGTCTGTGACTCTCCCATTTTTTAGTTCTTTACTCTGATATTTCTTGTACTTGGCTAGAATTTGTTCCTTTGCTAATTTGTATTGCTGTTTTTAAACATGAATGACAAACTAAACAGATGCACAGAGTACTGTGGGATGCCGCACTCTTCTTTGCTTCCTGGCTACCGTGAGCAGCTTGCTCCACCATGCATTTGTCTCCAGCATGATGTGGTGCCTCACCATGGGCCCAAAAGCAACAAGGTCAATCAATCACGACTGAAATGTCTCCAATAATGTAAGAAGAAATAAGCCTGTCCTCATTTTAAGTTGATTATATCCGACATTTTGTTATAGAAATATAAGGCTGGCTATCACATCATTAATCTATCCATGTCAGTTTATTCTGTATCCTTGCTATTGTGAATAATGTTGTGTTAATCATGTGAGTGCAGGCACCTTTTGGAAATACTGATTCCTTTTCTTTGGATATCTTCCCAGTAGTGGAATGAGTGTATCACATGATCATTCCATTTGTAGATGTTTAAGGAGCCTCCCTGCTGCTTTCTCCACCAGCTATTTAATTTCCATTCCTACAAACATAGATTGAGAGTTTTCCTTGTTCCCCATCCACATCAGATTTTATATTTTTATAATATCCATTCTAACTATGATCTATTGAGATCTCGTAGACTAATGGAACAAAAAGAGAACCCCTAAATAAATGCATGTATTTTTAGCTATGTTATTTTTTTTACAAAAGCAACAAGAACATACTTTGAAGAAAGGACAGTGTCTAATCAATGATATTGGAAAACTGGGTATCCATATGCAGAAGAATGAAATTATACTCCTACTCCTCACCCTGTACAAACATTGATTCTAAATAAACCAAAAGCTCACATGTTAGATATAAAAGAAACTCAACACCATAAAACAACTTAAAAGCTGGCAAGTGATCTGAATTACCATCCTCAAATGAAAATTAGCAAGTAGCCAACAAGTTTAAGAAAAAAATTACTCAACATCACTAATCATCGTTATTTTTGTAGTTATGGTTACTGTTTTATGTATAAATCTTATACTGGTTTGTGGTCCCTCATTTCTACCAGTGTCTTCAAATCATCTTTCACTTTTATATCATCTGCCTTGGGATGTTCTGCTACTCCTGTGACCTGTAGCCTTCAATTTCATTAATCTAATTCAAGGTTTGTTTTCCATTTTTCTGTGACTTTTGGGACTGTGACCCTTAATTATGGAGCAATGATTTCTGCTCTGGTTCTGAGAAGCCATTGTTGGCTCAGCTCACCCCTGCTTTGTTCATGCTTATCACTACTTGGCTAGGTCACTGCTAATTTGTGGTTTGGAGTTGTAGCAGTTTCCGATAGTACTTTTGTCCTCTTTGAAGTTGCCTTTGAAGCAAGGCTAGTCCATCATTTCTCTGTTTAAATGAAAAGGAAAATAACCCAAGACCTTGAAGGAATTTCCTTTCTAAAGTTGGTATCTTTTGCAGGCACATAACATTATAGGCCATGAGCATGGCATGTCCTTGGATCCATCAGTCCCCAAACCAAGTTAGGTCATACAAAAGAAGCTGGTCCTGGCAACAGGGTACTTGTGGCCCCATCTTGAAGGCTGCCCTAGGTTGGGAAGCTTGCCCTACCTAAGGGCTCATTGGTGGGCAAGATGAGCTCTGACCTCTTCTAGGACCATATCCACTGTGAGGGTCATAGCCATTGTGTCAGTAAAATGTCACAATATGGATTCGGAATATGTCTGACATAAGGGCAGTAGGCACACTTGGAACCAGTCCTCAGCTGATAGGCACCCAGACGCCCCACGAGGTTGCTGAAGACAGTGCAAATAAGGGGATGTCTCAGTGTTCCTAACTCTGGCTAGAAGTGACTAGTGGGCAGGGCTACCAGACGCCCTGCTCAGGCTCTTTTGCTGAGCAAGGTAAGGCTTCTTCAGCAACTCTGACTGTTCCTTTAACTGTGACCTAGACATTAGACTGAGGCCTTTCTCACGCAATTGGGAGGTTAAAGAGAATATGGCCTGAGTCATCCCTGAAAGGTTAAGAGAAGGAAGCAGCTCTCGAGCGCCCCCAGGGCAGAACAGAACAGAGCAGGGGAACCAGGAGCTCCTTGTCAAGCCAGAGGCCAGGCAGAAATGGGCAGGAAATTCCTTGGGAGCCAAATACATGCAATCCCCGTGCCAGAAAGGTTCCCTAGGGGAATGGTATGCCACTTATGGTTTATTAGTCAAAATCAGAGTTCTATATCTGGATGACGATTGATTTGTCATGGGATTGTAGCTGCTGGAAGGGGCAGAGTTCTATGCTAGGCTGCCAACTTTGTACCCGCAGCTGAAACTGAAGTCAGCTGGACTAGACACAGGGAGAGGAAAAGGATGAAGATGCGGGTGCCACGTGGCTTCTTGCTACCTGAAACCCCCACCATGGAAGAGCCTTCTCACAGAGCTGCACTTGGCCTTGCACATGGACATTTGCCAGGAGATGATGAGGGAATGACAGACCAGGTGAGGTGACTGTTCGGCAGTCCCATGTGAGCCGCAATGACTCTGGGCTACACTGAACCAAGCTGGGCATAAAACAAATGAACAGCTTCTGGTTTATGTCTCCTGTGGTCACATAACCTAAAACTATAAAGGCAATTGAGAAAATTAGCTCTAGATTAGTGCCATGGGCACAGTATGCTTAATACTTACTATCTATGGTCTGGGAGTATCTCCTTGCTCCCTCTGCCTGCACCAGCACCATGCACCTTATGCTTCAGTGACATGCATTGCCCTCAGCTTCCTAACATCTCCCAATAAGTCCCCAGCAGGCCATGTGGAACACCCAGTGCCACATGCACTTCAGTTTATAGCAGCAGAGGACTGCCCCAAATAAAGAGACTCGGAATGCCTAGGGCAGCGCAGGGGTAATGCAGATCCAGGTTACTGAAGAGCAAGGCCACTGCCTCTGCCTCTGCAGCAGGTCTGATACATAGTTCACACTTCAGAGCCAAACTCTCAGTTTATCTGGAAGGCGACAGTGGTGCAACTGGCAACAACTTAAACAATGATAATAGAACCTGTCTGCCTTCAGACAGGGGCCTTAAACTTCCAGAAAGTAAGGTTCTGGAGCCTGCAAGATAGCCACAGGAGGGAGGCAGCCACCAGCCCTCTCTAGGCCAACCTAATGCCCTAGTCCCTCCTTACCCATTGACGACCCATTCATGGCCCCTAACCCTGAGTTCAGAAGTGCCCCTGTTGGGCCAAAATTATCTCAGGGCCTGTACCTCGAGGCCTATAGGACAAAGAAAAGCCTGGCTCGAGTTTGAGGGAACTGAGTGAGGCTAAGACAGCAAAATCTAGGTAGATGCCCCTCCAGCCAGAGAGAGGGCTTTGCTGTCTCTCATTGGCTGGAGATACCCCCACATCACAGGATGCCACTTAACATATATAAGCTGACACTCACAGTAATAAACCAAGTTCCTGCTTTGACTTGACTCCCTATCGCGTCTGATTGTCCTGCATCGTGGGGCTGCAGAACTGGCAGATAGTGCACTCACCTTTCCCTGGGGAATAAGGAGGCTAAGGAAGCCTAGCAACTGGTGCTGGAACAAAGCGGTCTTCAAAGTGAGTGGGACCCCATGATGGGTAGCACAACTTTACACAAAAATGATCCAGTGCTTAAGGCACTGATATATCCAACTATTATGGTCCTTAAGGCATGTTTTCACCCCACTGCTCTGCCTCCCCCAATAGCAGGTAAGGAAAAAGTCAAAGATTGGAAGAGGTCTGAAGAATCCAAAAGAACGGGAGAAAAGGAGACAGACAAGGGGGAAGATTAAAACATGGGTGCAATTTACTGAAGAATGGTTCCAGGGGAAGGAATAAGGCAGGCAGAGGCAAAGACAAAAGGGAAAGTAGATATTGTCTGTGACATAGAGTGTCTGCCTCCTTATGCCCCCAGCCACCCTGGAAAGGATAAAATGGGAAAGGGGAATGGGACAAATAAGGGGGCTCGATCCTTGCCAGGAGGAAATGAATATACACTTGGGTGGGGCTGGACAGAGACAAAGGAAATTTCAAGCCTTTGATCCTCCTGGGGTTGTCTACAAACCTCCTAGGACAAGATTTGTTAGGACAAATGGATGCCGTTATTACCACTGACCACCTAGCCTTTTATGATGATAAAACTGAGCAAGGTGTCATCTGGCAGACCCCTGGCACATGGATTCACCCCCAAAAGTAGAGGCCACTGTCCCCAGGGTCTCCCCCATTAGGTGGATACCTGGTAAGCTGGTATGGGTGGAGCATGGCCATTACCTGAACTTAAACTTAAGATGCTCAAGGAAACCAAAAATCTGCTTAAAGAAGGATGGATAAGGCCCTCAGTGAGCCCCCGGAACAGCCCTGTGTTTGTGATATGTAAGCCTAATGGGACCTAGAGAATATAACAGGACCTACGAGCAATCAATGCCCATATGGAGTTAGTAGGAGCCTCTTTTAGGGGCTTACCTTGGGTCCCAGCAATCTCCTCACAGTTTCATCTCACTGTAATTGATCTAAAGGACTGCTTCTTTTCAATTCCTCCTTATAAGAAAGATTGTGAAAAGTTCACCTTTTCCTTCCTACAGTTAACTCCTCTCAACCTGATGAGAGATGCAAATGGGCTGTTCTCCTCCGGGAATGGCCAATAGTCTGGCCTTTTGCAAACAATATTTGTATAGTATCCTCTCTCCTTTTTTGACAAAGATAATACAATGCCAGACATTGTTCTCCATTGAGCCTTGCCCTGGAGGGATTTCTGGAGACCCTGGACACCCACTTTGGGGAGTCCCAGTTAGTGAACCTATATTAAGAACTACACTGGAGAGTGTAATGATTTGTCCTGTCCCTGTAAGAGACAAGCCCCACCCACTCCCTCTCCCATCTGCTGAGGCAGGCAGATCTTCCTTCCTGCTTGCAGTCTGAGTCTCTCTTTTTTCCATCTCTCTCTTGAAGAGGCAGCTTCTGTCCCCCTCCCTCTCTCTCTCCCTCTCTGCTCTTCTCCCCTTCTCGCCCTTCCCTTCCATAACCCACTAAATAAATATCCAACCTCACTCTGTGTGGCATGCCTATCCATGTCTCTGTCTCTCGCCTGCTGCCGCATGGCTCCCTATCCAGGACCAGCCGCCTTCAGAGAACTGCGGCATGGTCCTGTGGCATGACCATCTGTCTGTCTCTCCTTGTGAGACTGACTGCCCCATAGAGGTCTCTCACCCACCACATGGCTTGTGGCCTGCTGCAGCCACTCAGGGAACTGTGCTGTCCCTTCCTGGGACTGGCTGATCTTGGGACTGGCTGTCCACTGTCAACACTTGGGGACCTGCAGCGTTTCTGCCACTGCAGCCACTCGGGGATCACAGCATTTTACTTTTACCATTACAGAGAGTCCCCTTAGTCTTTTCTTCTAGGCCCCTGCCCCAAGCATTCACTGTTTGTACAGATGGTGGGAAGAATGGGGCCGCCTCTGTAGTTTTCCCGTGGGGGGGGAGCAAGACAAAGATCACCCAAATTCTCCCGTGTGGGGATCTGCTCAATATAAGGAAATGATGGCTGCATATATTGCCCTACAAGAGGTCCCAGAACCCTGCAGCCTCTATTCAGACAGCTCTTATGTGGTGAACCTACTGCCACACTTACCCTATGCCTATATCAGATTGGATGCTAATCCTATTTCTGCC
>PVIU01027916.1:5263-19845 GCA_004026605.1 Ondatra zibethicus | reverse complement strand
AGAGAGTCTGGTTTGATCATATGCTCATTCAGTCCCAGGCCAGGTGGATTGGTGTGCTCCCATTAGTTCAGGCACACTGTCTCAGTAGGTGGACCAGCCCCTCACGGTCCTAACTTCCTAACTCATCTTCTCCCACCTTCTGCTCTTCACCTGCACCTTGGGGGCTCAATCCATTGCTCTGATGTGAATGTGGGTCTCCAGGATCATCAAGCAAAAGTTGGAAGCCAGGGACGGGGATAGAGGTGGGAGAAATTTCATCCGATGAAAGCCTTTCTTTTTTGTTTAAACAGAAAAAGGGGAAATGGTGTAGGAGGTCCTTCTGCATTTGTAATGCTTTCATTGTTTGAATAAAGAGACTGCCTTGGCCTTTTGATAGGGCACCCCTTAGGTGGGCAAAGTAGACAGAACAGAATTCTGGGAGGAAGGACAGACAGGCAGATGCCATAGTTCTCCTGCCTGAGAAGGACGCTGGTTAGACTCATGCCTGTAAGCCACAGTCAGTGGCAATACACATTAATGGAAATGGGTTAAAATAATATGTGAGAGTTAGCCAATAAGGGGCTGGAGATAATGGGCCAGCCAGTATTTCAATGGATACAGTTTCTGTGTAATTATTTAGGGAGTTAAGCTAGCCAGGTGGGATGGAACAAGGGGCCCTGTGCTGGGCAGCTGGAAGCCAGGCGGCGGGACACAGCACACTTCTCTTACTACAGAAACACACACACACACACATATATTTTTCTTTTGTCCTAAATGTCCTTTGACTACACATTATGGCTTCCAGTTTAGTGGAAGTTTTGGGTTGTTTTGTTTTAGGTTTGCTTTTTTCTGTAATGCTATTCCTATATTTCTGAATAAGTGGGTCTCTGTTTCTTCTTTACTCTGTTGGACTCTTTTCCTTTTGTTTCTTTATTTTGTCCCAATCTGATGTTTTAGTTTTGTTTTATCTTGTTATATTTTGATTTTATTATGCTTTGATTTATTATTGTCCTTCTGAACCTTGTTTGTTTTCTATTGATAGACAGAAATGGAATGAATATTAATGGGAGAGAAAGGAGGAGAATTGGGGTTAGAGAGAAGGGAAAGTGTAACTAGCATCTATTATGTGAGAAAAAACTTATTTTTAATATAAGGAAAAAATCATTGATAAAAATGGGAAGGTGAACTCTCTGCCTCACACATATATTGTTTGGCAAATATCAATTAATAATAGTTGATTTTCCTTAAGGGGATTGATTGAGAGAGAAGGAAGGTAGTTAGACAAAATGTGAGGAAAATTTGATATTACCAGCTTACTCAAATTCAGAAAGCCCAGAATGTCCAAAGCTCTGAGCTACACTGTAAAATGTTTTCTAAACCAAATATCATTGACACCTATAAGAAACAGGAATTTTTAAAATTTATGAATAGTTAGACTTTTGTTACAAAGGAACACAGTAACCTGAGAATAAGGTGGTATTTTACCTATCTTGTAGCTCATTATGCTTCATATAACATATATACTGCATCAATGGTCCAGAATAAATTTTTGATATGATTTCCATATGCATTTTAGGCAAAACAATATTACATACTATTTTCATTATTCCACTATTTGAAAACATGAGTGTAATTTCCGGATCACTTGTCTCCATAAGACTGAGGATATTGGCAACTGTTTCTATTAGACTAGGGAGTCCGTACACAGCTTCTCCTAGCACTTCAGTTACTATACTTTAGCTTTAAAGTTCAAAACACAGCTATGTTTGCATCCAATTTTAATATGTACTAAGCAACATAATAAAATATCATGGAATGATTAAATTTAAAAATGAAAAATTATCTGGACGCACCAAGGAAATGTGAAGTTCTAGAAATGACATTAAAATATCCCTGCTAAAATTGTAAATAATAGCAAGCAATGAGTCTCAATAACTTCTATACTTCTAAAATGAAGCAAAAGGCAGAAGGAAGATGTTCTCAGGAAACTCATTTAAAAAATACTAATGTTTTAAAAGCTCATCAAAATAACTATTAACACTTCATATTGAACACATCTAAATAAATATTAACTCAAAACCGGTGTATTTGTACGGATTAGACAAATTATGGGAAATAATCAGATACAACAATTATGTAATGAAGTTTGCTTTTATGGAAATACTTCTAGTGTTTCATGGAATTAATGCAATTATTTTTAGTAATAGTTTCATTATTTTTTTGAAATTTTTAACACAATGTGTTTTGATTATGTAACTGCTGTATCTACCCTCTCTACCCTCACCTCCATATCCACCCAACTTCAAAGTTTTTTTCTCTTATTAATTAATTAATTAATTTTTTATTATAGGATCCAAATTGTATTATTCAACTGAATTTCGGGAGTGGGACTTGCCTAAAAAAGTGGTTAATCATTAAAGGAAACAGACTTTCCTTCTTTTAATAGCTATCAAGGCTCAAAAGCTCTTTATCCAGGGGTAGGGTTTTATACATGTGATCATTGCTGATGTATACTATTGAAATTAAGAACCATCCACAGATTTCATAATATATGGAGTCAGTATTCTATCCCACTGAATTTTCTCAAATAACATATTTTAAAATTCCAGATTATTTTACTGTTTCATTTATATTTATCCTTCAAAGCCCATAGTAATAAACATTGAAATGTTCAAAGTTTTCCAACTATTTCTATAATATAAGGAATACTCAATATTTAATTTTATATAGCTACTCCACATGAGTCAGGTCCATGTATATTTAGTCATAGTCTATTTAAATAATGCTATAAAAAGCTGTGACATGGAACTTAAGGGTTTCATAGGCTAGAGAAGGCCAATTACCTGAAGGCTGTCATTTATTTCCAAGGGAGAGTCACAGTAGGGAGCTATAACACAAAGGAAGCGCTCATTACTGTGTAACTTCACAGGCAATCAGAGTGAAAGAGGCAGTAGCTCCTGGTGTAAAGTACTGACTCTTCACAATCCCTGCAGGATGTACAGAAGGAGACTGACTTTGAAAGGTTGGTGCCTAAATTGTGATGGTATATAGATTATGTCCATGCTGACTTAGATCAGTGATTTTTAGAACAGCACTTACTCTTTCCCTTTACACTCAAAACTACTCAGATTTATCTTTTACAGTAATACTATCTCATTTTCAAATTATGGGTACATTCATATATTTGTGAGGTTATGTGCATTTGTGAGTGCAGGTGCCCATAGATTATAGAGGACAGTACCTGTACCTGGAGCCAGAGTTGCAGATAGTTGTGAGCTGCCCCACCTGGATGCTTGACACAAGGCATAGGTTCTCTGCAAGACCACATTGTGTACTTAACCACTGAGCAACTTTTGCAGTAACCTTGAGCTTTATCTTTTAATGTTGATATATTTATAATTATTCATTAAAATAACAATCACTACAAATCAATGTGCAGTCTGTAAGTATGTAGCATAGAGGGGCTCATCAACCTGTACTCTTAACTGAAGAACAGCAGATAGCTTCTGTGAGGAATGAAATTTGTTTAAGTGGATTGTCCTTGGTAGGCTGACCATGTAATAAGTGGTTAGTCCCCCACATAGGCATATAAAGTAGGACACACAGAACTTATAGAAGTATTTTTTAAAAAATTAAAAGTAAGAGAGGTAATTGTGGAAGGAGGATAGGGGTAAATCTGGGAGGAGTTAGGCAAGTGAATACAAATGAATATGATTAAAATATATTGAATATAATTCTCAAAAAGTTTTAAAATACATTTTTATCCATACCATGTTCATGTATTGATTCAAAATATGAGTAAAACTAAAATAAATGAAACAAATTGCAAAAGTTAATAATATTAAAAATAATTTATCATTTCACTTTTAATTTTAATTCTATTTTACTTTGGTACATTTTAAATATTTTTATTATATATTTAGTAGATATAGCTCTGAGTTTCATTATTGCATTTTCATAAGTTGTTTATATCCTGGTTGCCCTTCATTATCCCATCCCATTCCTCTTCTCTACTGTTCACCTTCATTTTCTTCTTCTAATTAATCCATTTCTATTCTTGTTTCTTTTGTTTTTCTCTGTTGTTGGTCTGTTTCTTCCTAGAGATTGTTTACCTGAGCATATACATCAAAATGTTCTCCTTTCCCAGTCAACCATTAACTGTATATATCTCAGAGAAGGATAAGGACCAATGAATTTCTTTTTTTCTGTGCCAACGTATTGACAGGTCTAATCTTCTGGAACTCAGCCATTCCACACTATTTCCCTCATCACCACTTCTTCCATCTCATACATCCTTTTTTTGTCTCCATTTATGCATGTGTTATTTGCATAGGGTTTGAACCTTATAAAATTTTCTTCACCTATTTTGCCATGATCACTGATACCCTTGTTCAGCTCATATTTGGGCAGTCATGTAAGTAAGATTTTATGGTTGGAACTTCGGATGTTATTGGAAGATACACTCTTGTGCCTAATTACCTGATCTTCTGGCTCTTACAGTCTTTCTGTTCATTCTTCTCCAATGTGCCAGAATCCTTAGGTGCAAGAGTGTTTTATAAATGTATCCATTGGTGCCAGAATCCATGATTCTGCATTTTGATTGATTGTCATTTTCTGTAATGGTCTCTAACTGTTAGACTTTCTCACAAAAAGAAATAAAAAGTAAACAAATTTTAACATGACCATTTTTCACCATATGTACCCAGAAAGATTAGTCCAGACAAATTTTTTATCCTTTCTTGTAATTTATGAAATGAATTGTCTCAGTGACAGGTGAGTGACACAAGCTGATAGAGAACAGGATGTGAACACTTCTCACAGCAGATAGAGAGCACAAACAATGTTAAACACACAAGTTTTCATTCTTTATCAGGACTCATATTGTCATAGATGCAGTCCAGCATGAAAAGCAATGTGTCATTTTAAAAACCGATTGTAAAGACAGTGATTATTATTAACTTATAAATACATGATGAAATTGTTCATAAGTTGCAAATTTTGTTTTTAAACAGCAACAGTTTTGATATTTGAATCTGAATTACCTATTTCCAAATATTTCATAGCATTTCTAGTAATTACTTTATATTTTATTCAGGTGTCAAGATTTTCAAAATAATCCCATTGCTCAGAACCCAATTTTCATAAGATATCTAGACCAAAGATTATCAAGTGGAGGTGACATATTTTTTTTCCTGAAGGAACATTTATTGTAGATTGAATGCATTTATAAAATTAGTACAACTGAGAAAGTTGTTTAATGCACTAGGTAGTAAGTAAATGGCAGAAGTGACTCACAAAATTCCATAACGTACAGGACAACAGTTCCAGATGCAACCAACATCCAAATTGCGAAGGTGGAAAAACTGGCAATAGGTCATATATTTAAATACTTGTCTTCATAGATATTAATTATGAACATATATAATATTTATATTTGACTTATCAATATCTAACCAATTAAGTTGAATTTGTTTATAAGTGGATGGAATTAATGAAACATGTGCTCACGAGCAAATGTTCTGAAATTTAAAATGTAGCACTCAGCTCTAATATAAGAATACCCTCTACAAATGATGGTCAAAGTGTATTTTAATGTTCTATGGTCTAAGACTTTGAGTTCTTTTTAAAATTCTCTATGGCTGGAAGAGATGGACCTTGCTGCTTTTTGAGAGGATCAGAATTTGGTTTTTATAAACCCTGGAATCTTCTTCTGTTTCTCCACAGGCACCAGCACACACTTAAACACACACACACACACACACACACACACACACACACACACATACTACACATGTAAATACATACCTAAATCAAAATAAATATTTCAAACATGACTTGAAGAAGGTTCATGGAGCATCAAGGAGAAAGTTGAAAGACTGTAAAGGCAGTTGACCAGGAAGACTGATACTAGATAGAGCCCTCAATATATGACAGGGAAGCTGCACTATGAAATCCCAGGATTAGAGCTGCCAAAATAAGACCTGAAAATTGACACAACTATTCGGCATACCAACTGGAAGGGTTAAATCTCTCAAGACCTTACCTCTATTTGAACACCACAAGCAATGAATGTCTTCTGACATAGCAATAATTAGTCTTCTCTGAAGATGAGTCAATGAAACATCATCCAATCCCAAAAAGAAACCCTAAATATATCCATATTTGAGCTATGCAAACGGGACTCAGTAGGCTGATGTGTGTGTGTATATGCAACAATAAAAATTAAAGAATAAGAGGTCATGAATATAACAGGATATCAGAAGGAAATGGAGAGCTGGAGGAATAGGAAGAATGATGTAAATAAATATTAATATATGATACAACAATGAATATAGTTTTTAAAAACAGTGAACTTTACTGCTTCTTATTATACATAATACTTGCACATTATGAAATGTTTTTATGCATATCATCACAATAATCCATTCATAATACAGAGCCAGAGTAATCTAATTTTGAGTTTATTAACAATCCTTTACATGGAAAGTGCCACATATGCTATGATTGCAGAAACACTACTATGAACATAACTAGAGAAAAACTGTTTCCTCTGATGCTCTATTTTAGTGACCATTTCCTGGTGTTTAATTTAATCATACTTACCAGATACAACTTCCAGAATGACTGTTTAAGAGTCCCAAAACTCTGATAAGAAGAAGAGAAACTGTACTCTCTATTGCTAAATAAGAATGTAGAGGTCACATATTAGTGTAGGAGAAAAAATATAATAGGAGAGACTCAATGAACACTCACTCCAAATCCCATTATTTGTATTTTATTCTATTATAAATGTTAAACTGCTTTCTTCTTGAGAAAATAAATCACATCCTAACAACTAGACAAATCATAGAGAGCAGGACTGCTTGATTTTGGAAGATAGAAGTGAAAGTAAGAGTCCAGATGATATTAGATAAGTTCACGTGGTTGGAAGGATGGAAAAGAACCTGAGTGGAATTAAGTAAATATAGTTATTCATGTGTTAATAAAAATTATATTTCATGATTTTCATTTTTAAATGATTTATTATGTTTTACACTTTGTTATAAATGTTCAATTAAAAAATAGGCATGTAAATTCTGTCATTTGGAACTTACTGAGACTTCTTTATAGTACAATATGTAATTAAGTTATAAGAAATTTCCATGTATTCTTCAATAGTATAAGTTTTAGTTTTAAAATGTAATATAAAATATGACAGAAATACATCAAAACTAACAATGAAATCTCACATACCAATATAAGTAATATGTAAATTTTAGATGAAAAAATGAAAATTATACTTTAGAAAAGGAGGAAAATTCTGTAAAATAGACTAAGATGTCCCATACATCCAAACATAGTCACTCATTTTCCCACAAATATGTATGCTTGCATACATATATGAAACATTGTAACTCTTCCATATTTAAAGGTTTGTGGTTAATATTAGATGATTTATGGGGTTATTTAAAATAGGTATGTGGTGGTTTGAATAAAAATGGCTCCTATTGGCTCAAAGATTTGAAAGCTTGGTCACCACGGAGAAGCACTATTAGGACTGCATATTTGAATTCTCAAACCCTACAGTGCCACGTATGCCTGAATACTGCAATGCTTCCTGTCAGGCTAATAATAGACTAAATCCCCAAAACTCAAGTAAGTCCCAATTAAATGCTTTCCTGGTGTGGGAGAATTGTCCATATACTGTCAATCATGATTTAAATAAATGCTGATTGGCCATTAGCCAGGATGTATAGGTGGGTCAACTAGACAGGAAGTTGAGTCGGGATAATTTTGGGAAACAGGAAGCTCTCTCACCATTCCTGTCCGGACCACTGAAGAAGCAGGATGTGACCTGCCATGCTGACAAAGGTACTGAGCCATGTGGCTAACATTGATAAGAATAATGGGCTATGTATGCTACAAGAGCTAATAAGAACCCTGAGCTAATGGGCCAATCAGTTTATAACCTAATATAGACTCTCTGTGTGATTTTCTCTGGGACTAAACGGCTGGGGGACCAGGTGGGACATAAGCCCCAACAAGCAGCCAGGCCCCTCTTGCTACACTTTCCTGTATAGGAATTGCCATGGTCATAGTGTCTTCAAAGCAAAAGAACATATGTCTAAAATAAGTAGATTGTTGAAACTGGAAAGATTTTTATGTCTTCCAAAAATAATTAGTAGAATAAAAGAAAAATTTAATTGCAGTTTCAGTTTTATATATCTATTTTTGTTTAAAATAGCCTGTCTTGTTAATTCTCTATTCTTCTTTTTTGTTTTGTTTTGGCTTGGTTTAGTTTTTGTTTTTGTTATTTGAGATATGGTTTCTCTGTGGTTTTGGAGCCTATCCTGGAACTAGCTCTTGTAGAACGGGCTGGCCTTGAACTCACAGAGATCCACTTGCCTCTGCCTCCCTAGTGATGGGAATAAAGGCATATGCCACCACCACCACCCAGCATTAATTCTCTAGTCCTTCATCAGAGTTCAAGTCACCACTCTTTAATATGATTGAAAGTTTTAACCATATTTCTCCCATAATGTTTATGAAAATCTATATATCCTTGCTGCTACCATTATGTTATATGAGAATTAAAAGCAATCATGAAGAAATTAAATGCATTTTATTTTCTGAAATTTCTGTCCATGTCTATATGTTCATAAATTTCTAAATCAACCTTTAATTTCATTTTAGTTAATATTATGATTTTTATAAAATTTTGAACAATTTCAATAGAAAAAATTATATTCCTCTTTTTTGCATTGTAAACTTCTGCATTTTTATTGTATTCAAATTGAGTAAGTAATTTTGAAGTCTGATAGTGTCTGATGATGAAAGAATGCTGAAGAGGCCTTTGCAAGATCCATACAACTGACACTGACAAAAAAACTATCTTGAAATATGTTTTTAAAAGGTGCAATATTGATGACCTAATGCTTAGAATATGGAACTGAGAAAGTGGTGAATAATTTGTCATAGTTTATTAAAGATAAGGTGCTTTTAAATTATAAACCATTTTTATAAGTATCTTTTTCTTTTTGGACTATATCTATGACCTTAGCAGCTTATTTTGATGATTACTTCTAAACTCATACATTTACTTATTGATATATGTATATGTTGTTTGTGAGATATTGACAAGGTATATTAATTTAACAGTGATTTCATTATTGCTGAAGTTATGTGAGTAATGACTGATTAGTTACTCTGTTGTTCTGAAAAATAGATCACACTCACAGGAAACAAAGACATGATAATTAAGCAAATTTGTTCAGTCATGAATTTCATGAATATTTTTGATGCTTACAGTTGTGGAAAGATGTATGTCACCTTTATTTCAGCTGTCACTTTGGGTCTCAAACCTACCATCTGGCCTCTAAGGGAAGATGAGAGGGAATGAGAGGAAATGAAGCACAGGCCACATTAGCTAGGACGATAAGCACTGTCTCCATTTAAGTTGGAACGCGGTGTTCCAATGGAATAAGTAGCAAACCCTAGGAACTACTTTTGAATAGAGCAACTCAAATTTGTCATCCTCTTTGATATTATAAATGATAAGTTCTTTGAGTCTTAGAGAGGTAATTGAAAGAAGGCTAATTTTCATAAGAGATCAGAGGGGTAAATGATTCTGGAATCAAAAACCTAATGTGGAAAGATATTACCTCTTGTAGCTGAGTGATCTTCTGAGAGCAGACAGAACAAAGAAATAAAGATCTCTGAAAGAGTGTGCCTAATTGGTTGGCTCTTGTGGATCATATGTGTTGTAACTGGATAGAACTGTGTGTTGCTTCCAACTTTGGAATCTTGAATAGTGCAGAACCTATAACTGCTAATTTATTAAATTGATAAAATTTCTAACTCTATTCTAAACATTTGTCCTTATACTCAGAGATAATTATAGTCTTCACTGCTCATCAAGAAAAATGTTCTTTAAGAAAGACAGAGGTCATTACAGAAAACCACAACCAAACAAATAAATCTGCAAAAATACTCCTGCACCTAAGAAAGGCTCAGGAAACAATGTGGAAGAGGAGGCAGAAAGATTGTCAGGCCCAAAAGATGAAGGATTTATTTTTGAGGTTATATTTCCTAGTGATCGCAAAGCTACACACATAAACTCTCATCAACATGACTACCTAAACTGGAGCTGATGAAGGAAAACAGCAAGAGACATGATAAAGGGGAGAGGAAAAGCCCATGAGGCCTCAACTCAATGAAAAAAAAAAAACATAGGCAACTAACCAATACTGGGCATGGGAGAACTACCTTCAAAACTGAGTACACCAACTGCTTATACAGTACCAAATGGACATCCTTGAAAAATGTACACAAAAGAAAGTATACAGACTAAACACATTATATGTATCTATGCATATACACGCAAGCATACTTATTATAAAAAGAGATCATGCCTTGAAAGAGATCAAAGCGGAATATGGGTTTATGATGGTTATTTTTAATGTATCAACTTGGTTACATTCACAATTAACTAAAATCCAAATGGCTGTGAAGGATTTTTTTGTCTTAAATCATTTGTACTAAGAAGACTCACAAATCTTGAGATGGGAAAAGATACCTCTAATCTGGGGCACACCAATTGTTGGCAGCCTATATAAAGGACATGCATGGAATATGGATGCCTGCTTACTCTTTGCTTGCTTATTATTGTTCTCTCTGGAAATTTCATTCATTCACTTGCATTAGAGCCTACTTCTTCAGGATTCTGGTGTATACTGAAGCCTAAGTGAGACATCCAGCCTCATGGACTTATAAACTATTTGAGTCTTGGAACTTCCATTGATAGATAGCCAGGGTTGGAGTAACTGAACCACCGTCTTTGAACTGTTAGTATATACATATATAGGCTCTGTTCATCTAAAGACCCCTGACTAATACAGAAGTATTTTCCAATGGGGTGTGTGGGAAGGGAGAAATAATGTCATTATTCTAAATGCTAAAAAGGAATGAAAATAAGTATTCCAAAGCAGACATCTAGACTTTCCCCATGCTTCAAAGCACCTGGGAATCAGAAGCTACTTCTGTATTTAACTGAAGTTAACAAAGGAGTCACATGGATAAAGGTGGAAGAATACATATGCATGCATATTTTTGATAAGTGGAATTACTCATTTAAGCATAGAAATTGAGGTGATATCCTATGCATGGAGAACAGAAGGATACTATTATGGCTATGTCTCTCAGTTGCCTGTATTATATGGTATAGAAGGTGGCCACAGGAAAGTTCTCAATAGTTGCCTAAGAAATTTTGCAGACCTTTTTTAATAATAGGCTCATCATTATGACAGGTACCATTAGCTACAAATGGGTTCAAGGAAAATAGAATAAAATAAGCCCAAACATTACTACTACATAGCAAAAGAGTAAAGGCTTTCTTCTTTTCTCCCCTCTTCATTCTCAACCAGGGAGGTGACAAAAGAAGCACATTCCAGGGAAAGCATAAAAAAGCAAGGTTTGAGTCAGCTGCAAGACACAAGAGTGTTTTATTTTTTGCCATAAGTAAATTACATGCAAAGTTGTGTGAATGGTTTATCACACTGTGTACACTCTCTGCAAAGTTATTTATCTTATTAAAGTTAAAAGACCTAATTATAGAAAAACAATCATATAGTAAGTCTCCCCCATTGAATTGAAAGTATTCAGTTAATGAATTGTGGAATCTATGGTTAAAAAAAGAGGGATGTTTGAATGAGACATACTTGCAATTTTTAAGTTTATTAGTAACTATTTTGTTTGATGTTTACTTTAATTGTTCCCTCTAATCTCATAATTGTAGGTGTTTTGTTATTGAACACTTCAGTAATGTGCACATTCTAGATTTTTTCAATGCTTATATTTGTTCTTTATTTTATACTTACTAAGCTAAATTTAAGTTTTTACTTATTATGTTTCTATAAAATGATCAGGTTCATATAAAACTGAAGGATTCAATAGCTACTAAAATCTTAATAGAATGTTCTCTTTGGGAAATGTGGCATTTAATTGGTTATTTGAAATTAAGAAATGTGCTTTCCTTGATGAAGCATTGCATGGTCAATCCCTTGGATTCTAATGTCTTTAAATAATAACATGACTCTAAGCGAAACCAACTATAAAATTTGAAGTGGTCTTGTGTAGAAAAACTTTCTAGTGATATTAGCATATCTTCAGTTTTCATTTATCTTTTTATTTTAAAATGCAATTATGTTCCATTATAATGAACAATTATTGAAAATCATTTGTTCATGATTCTATTTTTAACAGTATCAATATTTTTCCATATACATGTTCATACTTTAAAAGATAGACACAGTGTTATAGGATGGTATAGTAAATAGAATGACAAGGGCTGGTTTAGTTTGGTAAATAAAAAGCTGAAGAAATAACTAAAGTTTAATATTGTTGGCTTTGAAGAAGAAACACTGAATTAAAAATTAAAAAAGCTTGGCTAAAGAAATCAGTCACCATGAGCAAGATCATATTAGAAAGCACTACTATAGCTACTATGAATACAGCCCACAGGAATGCCACCCAATGGGATTGTTTTTAGTATGGGCCCTATCATGGAGGCAGAGTTTCAAAATTAGAGAGAAGCCAGTGAACATGTGCATTCTGGTGTGAAAAGTCTATTTCTTGTAACCTTTATAGAGGCCTCTTTATCTTCTTTAATGGGCACCAAAAAAAAAAAAAGAGGCCAATTGTCATCTCAGTAATCAGAGGAAAAGTTTGAGAAGACAGAGATAATTGCTGCAGGCAGCTCCCTATTTCAAATTAAGTACAGTAGTTTCTTTGGTTGAAGCTGAAACCTGAAACCAAAATCTCCAGATATCTAGATGGGTGCTTTGCCAGCATAGCACCTCTCTATCCACGTCTTTTTTTTTTTTTTTTCCTAATGAGTAACTTCACAGACAATAATCATCATCATATCCTTTGGCTTAATCTTTATTTTTGGAGTGAGTATGATGGCTATTCTTGGTTGTCAAGCAGACTACATCTGGATTAATTAAAACCCAAGTGTCACGGTATTTATTTAAATGAAACCCAAGTGGGGGATATTTGTTGATTGAACTATTTGAAGTGGGAAGATACGTCCTGAATCTGGATCTTTTGAGACAGGAATATCCACCTTTAATCTGTGCCACATCGTCTGGTGGCAGATTACACAAAGAAGATAGAAGCAGGATGCTCTTTTACTTTGCCTGCTTGCCTATGCTCTTGTTGGCCAGTTTATTCATCCACTGGCATTAGAACATAATAGCAGCATGTACTGAAGACAAGTTAAGAAATCCAGCCTTGTGGACTGAACAACTACAGGATTCTTAGACCTCCATAGAGAGTCAACCATTGTTGAAATAGTAGGGCCATATCCTCTAAATCACTGTAATATATCCCATATAAATGTGTGTGTGTATGTGTGTGTGTTCTCTACATCAACTCTGCTTCTATTATGAAACCTAAGTAATACACTAATACAGTGAGTAATCTGTTGCCATGAATTAAAACTATGCTAATAAAATTCTTGGACTGTAGTCTGATCACATGTGTAATATCCATGTAAGGGTACGCTTAGTGAAAACTTGTAATACTCTTTATGCTTTCATAGTAAATCAAGTATTAATATTATTAATATTTCAAATTTATAATTACTATTAGAAGTATAAGTACTGTTATTCCATTTATATTTTATGAATAAATTATATATTATTATATATAATATAAATTATAATATAATATATGTCATAATATATATTATTTGTTATGGTGTTTTGCTACACTTTATACAACACACAAAAATTGGAAAATGTTTTCTTAAAGTATTTGTGAAATAATATATATTTTACTTACATATGATAATATTTTCTGTTTTACATGACAAAGTGAGATTCAGAAAGTATTGAAAGATTAATATAGTAAAGTACAAGATCAGCCTAAACCCACATCATATTTGGTGCTTTAATGTACTACAAAATGCTTTTAAAATCATCATTATGCATTATGAGCTAAACCAGCTTTTTTCCTTTCCTTTCATTTTCATTACAATTCATCCAAATATAATTCAATTTGTTACAAGTTTATCGTTGTCAGCAACATTTACATTGAACCCTTTTAGCTTAAGACATATAAAAATTAAAAATGAATGTTTATTAAATTAATATTAATAAATAAACAATTCTAAGGTCTTTTAAATTAATATGAATTTTCACATTTCATCTGTTTTTTTTCTTTTAGCACTCCATTTTAGAAACCTAGTCTTATTCAATTATCTTCTATCAGCATATAAAATTTATGAAGCTATGAAGTCAAATACATAAGAAAAAATATATTTTGTCCAATTAGTATCTGAATACAATCTCAGTTCCTCCTACTATTTTACTAACACCTAGTATGTTTCTTTTTTTATATATAATATATGCACATTCAGCCTTTATTTTTTTTTCCATACATTGTTTTGTTTTATTTTTTCCATTCAAGAACATAATTAAAGATAAAAAAAAATTTTTTTTTCCTTTCTTCCCCTTCTCCCGGTCCCCTCCCACTACCCCCCACCCCTCCTTCCTCCCCCTTCTTCCTTGAAAGAGGGCATGGTGCCCTGCCCTGTTGGAAGTCCAAGGCCCACCCCCATCCCT
>PVIU01027915.1:0-19748 GCA_004026605.1 Ondatra zibethicus | reverse complement strand
ATGGGAGGCAGAAAGAGGGGCAGGCAGTATTCGTAGGGGAAGATGGGGGGCAGAAAGAGGGGCAGGCAGTACTCGTGGTGCAGGCACAGAAACTAGCTGGTATTTCACAGGCAGCACTGCCAGCCATTCCAGAGACCCATTTTCTTTCTTTTTTTGTTTTGTTTTTCGAGACAGGGTTTTTCTGTGTAGCCCAAGCTGTCCTGGAATTCACTCTGTAGATAAGGTTGGCCTTGAACTCAGAGATCCACCTGCCTCTGCCTCCTGAGTACTGGGACTAAAGGTGTGCGCCATCACACCTGGCCCTCCATTTTCTAAGCAGGGAAATTGAGGCCTCGGATTACTGTCTTTGATTTGACCCCATGTAGGTATGTGATCTGTGCTCTGTCTACTGTCCCTTGGGTCTTTTGGCAGCTGTTTCACTAGAAGGTGACCTGGAATACTTCCCTAATCTCTCACATCACGGAGTGCTGTGGTACACCCTGGGAACCCCAGATCTTCAGGAGGCCGGGGTGGGAGGACCATATGGTTCAAGATAGCCTTGGCCAACACATCTTTGAGATGGCCAAACCATCTCAAAAAGCAACATCAAATGCCTCTCACACTGGGGACAGATAGAGTTCAGGGACAGACTCCCTTCCACCTCACCACCAGTACCTGAAATTGTGGCACAGTTGAGCCATCTTAAAGCCAATGGTCCCGAGTCATGCTGTAAAAGCACAGTGTGGCTCCAGCAGGTATGTCACCTCCCTTCACTCTTGATGGCAGGTGACACAAAATCCATCAGTGGCTCCGGGAATCTGAGTCCAGAGAACATTCCCAGGGAGGACACCCCAGCCACAGACTGCCACCTTGGTTCCTTAAGCTCTTATCTGAGAAAGTAATGCTTTGGGGGAACAAGGAAGAGCTTGTCAGCAAGGGACTGGGAGTCTAGCAGGGGGGCAGGGTCCGGGGAGGACAGACACACAGAGCCCTTTGGTCATCGAAGTGTCCTCACACCATGACCACCCCAGCGCTGGAAGGCTGCACATCTCCTTGCTCAAGCTTAGAAAGACGACTTGGCCCCAAGATCCCTCAGGAAGTCTGCCTGGGCCATCTGAGTGGCCAGGCCTGAGGAGTTCTGACCCCTAGAGGAGGCAGGGAGGGAAGTGAGGAAAGCAGACCCAGGTGTCTTGGTGGCACAACTGACTGAGAATTGCCTCAAGGTCAAGTTCTTGGGCCTTTCTTCTCTGTTGTCCTCATCATAGGTTCTAAGGCTGGGTACCTTGTAAACACAAGATGGCTGACTCGCGTCCTGGCTTGTGGATTACAAAATGCTCTCCTCAACCATTGAGGGGCCATACATACCTCAGATGGATGGGCCTGGGCAGCCTGAGCCCTTTTTCTTTTCTTTTTTGGTTTTTCAAGCTCCTTTTTTTTCTTGTTCATTTTCTTGATTTTCTTGAAGCAAGTCTTGCTATGTATGTGTGGACCACACCCAGCTGCAGATGTGTTTTAGAGTTCTCAGACCCCATTATTCAAGGACATCTGCCTCATCTCAGGTCACACCTGCCATGTTCTGCGACCTGGTGCTTCTTCAGTCAGACCGCTGCGAGCGCGCGTGCACGTACACACGTACACACACACACACACACACACACACACACACACACACACACACACACACACATCGTGCATCTGTTGCTTTTGAAGCCTAAACCAATCTCATCCTTCCGGAGGGAGAGTAAAATTGAATGGGTGAGAAACTAGCGGCTGAAGAGCTGAGCTACAGCTGCCATCTTGCCTTGGCCACTGGAGCCACTGGTCTCTAGACAGAAGGAACAGTCTTCCTGCTCCAACTCACGCAGCATGGAAATGAGACCGGAACTGAGGCTGCCTGGGAAGACAGGCTCAACAGCTCTGATTCCCACAGTTGTCTAGGACCTGCAGGGTCCAGACCTTCCCTGTGACGCTGCTAAGATGACTGCTGGAAACTGAAGGGACCTCACACAGAACAGTCTTCTCTGGGCAACTGTTCCCTGGCCACCATGTTTGTTTGCTTCTTATACAAATCAGCCACGGCTGGTTTCTTGACTGAACATGAGCAAAGAGTCCCATAGCTTGGACTGACCCTCGAGGACACTTCCCAGTTGCCACCTACCCCAGCGGTCCTGATGAGGATGTCCACTGTGGCAGAGACGGATAACGGTCTCACAGTCACCACTGTCCCATCTTACTCCAACAGCAGGTGCTCCACTTTAGCTAAGTGCAGGCCATCGAGCCTGACTGCATCTCCACCAGTCCTCCCGCCCACAGGGCTGTACGACCAATGGGAGAGCAGCAGAACTCTGTGCCCTCACCGGGTCCAAACAGGATGCAGATGTGATGGCTAGAATGCAAACTGCCGTCTTAGATTACAAAAATGGGAGGCACAGATGCAGACTGCAGAGCAGCTGGACAGAGGGAAACTTCCCACGTCACGGAGACTCTTTAACAACCCTCGTTCATACTATTCCCTGTGAGGGAAGAGAGTTACTGTGTGTCTTAAGGCCCAGTCACTGAGGCATTTGCTACAAGGGCTGAATGTGTGTACCTTCTACTTAATATAAAAGCATGGCATGGCGATACATGTTTGGGATCCCAGTGCTCGGGAGGTAAAGGCAGGAGGATCAGGAGTTCAAGGCCAGCCTTGGCTACATTGCAAGTCTTAGGCCAGCCTTGCTTGTATGAGACTCTATCTCAAATAAATAAATAAAAACAGAAAGAAAAGGGGCTGGGGTGGGAAAGCAAGCCCTAGTCAGTCTCCCTGTAATGATTTACAGTTAATACATTGTGTAATGTATCAATATTGTGTGTGTGTCTTATTCAGAAAGCACAGGCTATCACTATATACAACCTGCTGTTTGCTACCCCAGAGGGTGGTCCCCAGGTGCTGGGACTGGGGCAGTGCTGGTTTGACACTTCAAAGAGGGTCAGGAAGTCTAGTGAAGGAGGCAGCATCCATGACATGTCACAAAGCCCTGGTCAATAATCTTCCTGTTTCACAGGCAATGGGGTGAGCTCTGACTTTTTCTTTCTTCTGTGGCAGCTCAGCACCTACATCACATCCCAGCGAAGCCACTCTGTACCTCCTGGTGCCTTCTCCCGCACCCTCCATCCCACAGCAGCCCATGGGGACATCTCCAGGAACTCTTAGGGTTCTGTGGGGGCATCATTTGAAAAACCACTGCTCCACGATCAAGTGTGTGGGCTTTGGTGTCAGCCTGATCCAAGATCGAAACGCACACATGACAATGGTTGGTGAAGAAGCATCACTCTTCTTTCTAGTTCCAGTCCCTTCCCCAATGCCGCAGTCTTGAAAGCATTCCACGGAACAGGACAAACAGAAAGCTCTTGGCTCAGTGCCCACAGCAGGTGTCCCATAAGCGCGAGTTCTTAGATGATTTTGCTGGGCCTTTCCATGAGATGTCTTGACAGCACAGACTGCCTCCTCAGACCCCCCACCACCACATTGCAGCCCAGGATCTGCACAGCAAGGGCTCCTCTCCCTCAGTGCTCACGATGCCCCAAGACCCTGCAGGCTCTTCACTCTGACAGTGGCACCGGATTTACTTTGGCTGAGCTTAAAGATGTTTCTGGAAAGGAACTCCAGCTAAGCTGTCACAATCATCCTGTCACCTGCCAGCCAACTGGCTGATAGGGATGCTGGGCAAGCAACCAAGGGCACCCGCAGGGCTGGCAGGAGAGCTTGACTAACCAGGCTTGTTAGGATGGCACTTAGACAGCTGGGGCCAACTGGGGATGTGATGCTGAGAAGTGGGCTCTCAATCACCCCAGTCCACGAGGGTTTACAAAACCACCGGGAATGTTTGTTCTAGATCCCAGCTACTCAAAATGTTCCTGGGACAGCAACAGCAGAGTCACTTAGGAGACCATTGGAAATGCAGCGTTCTGGGCCAGGTGTAGTAGTGCACCCCTTTAATCCCAACATACAGGGTGTTGAGCCAGGGAGCTCTCTATGAATTCAGGGAAGCCTGGGCTCATATGAAGTCCCATTCCAGCCAGGGTGACATAGCGAGACCCTGTCTCAAAATGAAAGAAAAGAAAAAAGCCAGATGTGGGGTCTCATTGTGTAATTTTAGTATTTGGGAAACTGAGGCAGGGGAATTGCTACCAGTTGAAGGCCAGCCTAAGCTATAGGGTGAGCTACAGGATAGCCAGAGTTAAAAAGCGAAACCTGTAAATAAGGAAGAAAAGGCAGGCAGGCCAGCAGGAAGAGGGTTGGAGGGAAGGCAGGAGAGTTCAGTGGCCTTGGTCAGCCCAAACCTGTAGAGTCAGAGCCAGCATCTCCAGAAGATTCCCCGTGCTGCTTATGCAGAAAAAAGTTTAAAAAAATAAAGGGGGGGCTGGAGAGATGGCTCAGTGGTTAAGAGCATTGCCTGCTCTTCCAAAGGTCCTGAGTTCAATTCCCGGCAACCACATGGTGGCTCACAGCCATCTGTAATAAGGTCTGATGCCCTCTTTTGGCCTACAGACATACACACAGACAGAATATTGTATACATAATAAATAAATAAATATTTAAAAAAAAATAAAGGGTTTTATCCAGACATCATTCATCCTTAAGGAGATGGTGGCTAAGAGCTAGATTGTAAAACAGAACTGCCATTCTTGTCTGGGTTCTGTCACTCATGAGCAGTGTGACCCTCGGCAAGTGACTTCAGCTGTCCATTCTGGATCAAGAGAAAACAACATCTGAAACACCTGTCTTGAGCTGGAAAGACAGCCCAGTGGGTAAAGGCACTTGCCACGGAACCCACACAGTGGAAAGAGAAAACCAATTCCCAAAATGCATGTTTGTGACGGCACACACACTACACAAATGTTAAAAAGAAAGAGATGCTCACTCATGAGGTAGATGTGGACCAGCAGGCTAGCACCAAGAAAGGTTCATTTAACATTATCTCCTATTTCTTCTACTTCAGGTTTGTCCCCTCAGAATCTCATGCTGAACTCTGGCCCCTAAGTGTCCCGCTGACGGGACCTTTCAGAGTGGTGAGGTCATTAGGAGGGGTTTGGGCAGTTCTTGAATGATAGTGTGGGAACCACAAGAACAAGCCATTAGAAAGTGAATCCACCCTTGTGTTTTCTCTCTTCTGGGTACAGCGCTTCTGAGCTAAAAAATAAAATAAAATAAATTATGGCTCAGAGCACTGGCGCATGCCTTTAATTCTAGCACTCGGGAGGCAGAGGCAGGCATATCTCTGTGAGTTCAAGGCCAGCCTGGTCTATGAAGCAAGTTCCAGGACAGCCAGGACTATGCAGAGAAACCCTGTCTTGAAAAACAAACAAGACAACAAATCCCACTTATCTCATCGTGTCTGTGCCTTAGCAAGTGTGAGGCAGTCAGGGAACAGCTGACAGGAAGGAGTCAGGTCTATTTTTCCTATATGGGTCCTGGGGATTGAATTTGGGTCACTGGGTCGGGCAGAGGGCACCCTGAGGAGTGCTGCCTACTAGCTTGCCCCCCAAGGCTTGCTCTGACAGTTTTCTTACAGAACCCAGCACCAGCCGCCCAAGGTTGGCCCTGTACCCACAATGAGTCAGGCCTTCCCACACCAGTCATTAATCAAGACAAGAACCCACAGACTTAGCCACAGGCCAATCCTATCTGGACACTTTCTCAGTTAAGATTGACTCTTCCTGATATGTCTAGGTCTGTGTTGACAAAAAGCACGCAGCACGGCCCTTCACCCACTGAGCCATCTTACCTTCTGTTTCCCTGCCACGTTATGACTCTCGGTGAGGCTTTTGCCAGATGCAGCCCCAAATCTTGGCCTTCCAGAACTGTGAGGTAAACAAACCTCTCTGTTTCTAATTAATTAATTAATTGTTTTTTGAGGTCTCAGTTCCAATACCAACATAAATAGCCAGGCATCATGGCGTACACTCAGAATCCCAGCACTGGGAAAGAAGAGACGAGAGAATCCCTGGAACTCCATGGCCAGACAGCCTACCTTGATACAATGAGAGTCTGTCTCACAAAACAGACAGACAAAAAGTGGTATTTCCAGTCACCATTCATAAAAGCTTCCTTACAGTCCAAACAGAAGAAAAGCCACTCTTTGCTTTGTTTTTAAGACAGAATCACTGTACGTACTCAGGTTGGCCTCTAGCTCCCAGTCATCCTCCTGCTTCAGCCTCCTAAGGATTGCAATTCCAAGTGTGAACTACTGCACCCACCGTCTTCTTTCTTTCTTTCTTTCTTTCTTTCTTTCTTTCTTTCTTTCTTTCTTTCTTTCTTTCTTTCTTTCTATTTTTTCCCCAGTTCTTCCAGACAGGGTTTCTCTGTGTTGCCCTAGCTGTCCTGGAACTTGCTCTGTAGACCAGGCTGGCCTTGAACTCACAGAGCTCTGCCTGTCTCTGCCTCCTGAACACTGGGATTAAAGGCGTGTAACAGCACGCCCGGCACCCCACCATTTTCTTAACTATTTCCTTTTTACTGGCTGTTTGCTGGCTTCTGTGCTTTGTGCTCTCTAAATACCACTGTGGTGAATGCATTTTCCGTACGCCAGGCTGCCACTGCTGCTCAGGCTTGACGGCACTTTCCGACTCCGGGAATCCGAGTCTACATTTCAGGGCGGGATTCTGCCACACTGCACATGAGCACCCAAAGGACAGTGTCTCAGGCTCCCAGGCCGGGCGTTCTTTTTGTCCCTGGGATCCTATTTTTGTAGTTTCAGGTAAAGCCTGGGAGCGATCTTTCTGCCTAATTTCTCAGCCATTTAGCATGTTTGGCTTTTATAACTCTATGAGGCAATATTTATCCCATTTTACAGATGAAGAAACTGATTTAGAGTGATATCTTAGCAAGCATACTTTCTTAGCTTGTTTCAGCTGCTATAACAAAATACCTCAGACTGGGTAATTTGTAAACAAGGAAAAATTATTGCTCACTGTTCTGGAGGTCAGGAAGTCCTAGATGGAGGCGTGAGTGAAGTCAGTCTCTCTGAGAGACTTACAGATAGCGATGGAGGTGTGAGTGAATTTAGTCTCCCGTGAGAGACTTACAGATAGCATTTTGCTGTTGGATTTTTTTTTTTGTTGGGGGGGGTAAACCAGCTCTCCCAAACTCTTTTATAAGGACATTAATCTGATGGCCTGAGAGCTCCACCTTTATAACCTCATTACCTTCCCATGGCCCTACTTGTAAGTGCTATACTGGGGAATCTATTTTAACACACAATTTTTCAGAAATCACAGATAATAGAAGACACACACTACACCTCACCTGGGACTAGAATACAGTGACCAACTCTCCTATGTGTCTGGAGCGTAGAAACATCCCAGGATACTGGAAAGTCCGCGCTGAGAGTGTCTGGGAAGCCGAAGAGATGGCTCGGAAGTTAAGAGCACCTGCTGCTCTTCCAGAGGACGTGGGTTCAGTTCCTAGCACCCTCGTCAGGTATTCAGACACCTGTGCTCACAGCCAGTAAGCCTTTGTTTTTGGGCGAGGGAGTTGTTATGTTGTTGTTTGTTTGTTTTGAGATAGGGTTTCTCTGTGTAGCCCTGGCTGTCCTGGAACTTGCTCTGTGACCAGGCTGGCCTTGAACTCACAGGGATCCTCCTTCCTCTCTTTCCTCAGAGAGAGGGATTAAAGTGCTGGGATTAAAGGCTTGCGTCACCATCGCCCTCTGGGCAAGTCTCTTTCTTCAAAAGACCATCACAGGAAAACCAGGATGGCTGGCCACTGTGGACCATAGCCCATTTCACACCCAGCGTGCACCCCTGCAGCCGTGCCTGGGCCAGCCTTCGTGGACCTGACCGGGCATCGTCCTTGCAGTCACACTGAACCAACAGTATTCACAGCACAATGAAACCTGGGCGCAAGGCTCAAGGAATTTCCCAAGACAAAACAGACAACCTGATATAAAACAGAAAAGTCGGCAGTAGACTCTCCTCCAAGGAAGATACACAAATAGCCAATCAAAACACAGGAAAACTTTCAGCATCATTAGTCGCTGGGGAAACTCAAGTCAAAACAGCAATGTGAGTTGGGAGTCAACATACCTATAATCCCAGTACTCAGGAGTCTGATGCAGGAGGACAACATGCTTGACTACAGGCTATAGTAAGCTCCTGTGTTGACCACAGGATGAGATTCTGACTAAGCAAGCAAGCAGACATCCTGTGGGGTGGAGAGCTTGCTATGAAAGCAAGAGGACCTGAGTTCAAATCCCCAGCAACCACATAAAAGCAGGGCATGGCTATGCCCTGGTAATCAGTGCTGAAGAGCAGAGATAGGTGGATCCTGCTAGCCTAGCCCAACAAGAAGCTTCGGGTTTAGTGAGAGACCTTATAGGTGGGTAATCGGCAGCCCTGGGTGAACGCTGCTTAGGGCAGAAACGGGTGTGAAATAGACACAGACTCCCTAGAGACCCTGGTACCCCCTCCCTCACAAAGTGCTGGCGAGTGAGCACCTGGTAAATGGAGCAGAGGTCCTGCAGGGATGGGTTCTCCTCTCTAACACCACTGGAGACCTCTAGGGATGGGGAGCCCCTCCTTCCTTTGCTCCCTCAGAGGAGGAGTACCTGCTACGGACAGGCAATGATCACAAGACAGCCTGGCTCTAAGGAGGGAGGAGGCAAGCAATACAAACAGACACAGGTACTGCAGTGCGGGCGCCAAGCAACACAAGGCAAAAATAAGACCGTTCCTTCTGGTCCATCTCAGCTCCACAGCTGCCAGAAAACAGCCATATAGAGAGCGTTCTCTGCACCCAGAAGCACCCTAAGAGTCTCCCTCCAAGCCTCCAGGGACCAGGACTCAAGTCTCTTCACTGTCCAGTCTATAGTCTCCTGGGCTCCTCTGGGTTCTAGAGGGCCACCAGAGAGAGATGCAAGCCAGGAAGACAGCCTGCAAGATCCCCAGAGCACTGGCTCTGGTCCCCGGCTGTCATGGATTTCCTTTAGGGCAGCTGCTTTCCCGCCTCCATCCTTGGCAGAGGCCCCCTGTGCCTGACTCAGCCCAGCCCACAGCAGGCCCACAGGGCTGGCAGCTGAGCCACTGATTCACTGGAGCCTTGAGCCCCAGGGTTTATATTTGTCCAGGCAGCTGCACCTAGCGTGGGACAGGTCCCATTCCAGCCCACTAAGGATGCGCTGACTCCTTCCTGATGTAGCATCTGAAACATATTTCAGAGAGATTTCATCTTAAGCCTTCACCTCCCACTTCTTAGACAAAGCAGGAGACAACCCCATAGAGGAGTCTTCTCTCAGATGCCCTTGTTCTGCAGTGTGGCCTCTTTTTTAAAAATTGATTCATTTGTTTGTTTTTTGAGACAGAGTTCTTTGTGTATCTCTGGCCGTCCTGGAACTCACTCTGTAGACCAGGATGGCCTCGAACTCAGACATCTGCCTGCTTCTGCCTCCATAGTGCTGGGACAAAAGGTATGTGCCAGGCGGGCAGTGGTGGGCACCTGCCTTTAATCCCAGCACTCGGGAGGCAGAAGCAGGCAGATCTCTGTGAGTTCGAGGCCAGCCTGGTCTACAGAGCTAGTTCAGGGCAGGTTCCAAAGCTACAGAGAAACTCTGTCTCCAAAAAAAAAAACAAAAACAAAACAAACAAACAAACAAAAAAAAGGCATGTGCCACCATGCCTTGCTGCAGTGTGACCTCTCGGTGAGTGGTTGTCAAAGGGGTCATGAAGCCTCCAGACATTAGAAGTCATGTGCTCAAGTACTGCCACATGCCACTTTTCCCTGGATACCACCCTGGCCACTGTTAGTTACTTATTTCTTTCAGGAAGTTTGAGACAAGATCTCACTCTTTGTTCTAGAATTTACTATGTAGTCCAGACTGTCTTTGAACTAGTAGTAATTCTCCTGCCTTAGCCTTCTGAGTGCTGGGATTACATGTGTGAACTATCACACCTCATTTTTTTTTTTTAGTATTAAGTATTTAACTTTGGGCCTCCCATGCCACTGAATCCTATCCCTGACTCATTTTTAACCATTTTATTTTATTTTTTGAGATAGGGTCTCTCTACACAACCCTGGTTACCAGGGAACTCACTGTGTAGACCAGGCTAGCCTCAAATTCATAGAGATCCTCCTGCCTCTGCCTTCTGAGTGCTGGGATTCAAGACATGTGCCACCACACCTGTCCATTTTTGAGACTAAGTTGCCCAGACTAGCCTTGAAATCACTCTGTAACCCACTCAGGCCTTGAATCTGTGATCTTCCTATCTCAGCCTTCTGAGGAACAGGGCCAGCTCTGGCCACTATTATAAAGCTGGCTGGAGAGACTGTAGAGATGGCTCTGAGGTTAAATGCTCATGAATTCTTCCAGACCTGAGTGGGGTTCCTAGCACCCACATTCACTGACTCATAATTACCTGTAATTGCAGCTCCAGGAGATCCGACACCCTGTTCTGGCCTCTGAGGACACCTGCACACTTGTGCCATAGACTCTCATAGAATTTGTTGGAGAGAGGTTGCTTGTTAGTTCCTGGCAGCCTGGCTAGCTTAGACCACAAATAATCACACAGAAACTGTATTAATTAAATCACTGCTTGGCCCATTAGCTCCAGCTTCTTATTGGCTAACTCTTATATTAATTTAACCTATTTCTATTAAGCTGTATATTATCAGATATACCAGCAAAGTTTCAGCAGCCGGCAGCTCCATGGCGTCTCCCTGACTCTGCTTCCTTTCTCCCAGCATGCCGTTTAGGTTTCGCCACCTACCTAAGTTCTGCCCTATCAACAGGCCAAGGCAGTTCCTTTATTTATTAATGGTAATCACAGCATACAGAGGGAAATCCCACATCACATAGACACACTCACATACACATAAATACAAAATAAATGAAAAACAAATCTCTTTTAAAAACCTCAAAATCGAACCTGAGTGGGACTGAACCAGTTACCTAAGACACAGAGAGAACAAGCTCCACCAGGAACAGAAGCCAGGAGCAAACCCAGTCCCAGGACACGAGCAGATCAGGATTGACCCAGCAACCAGATCCAGAGCCAACGATCTCCACCGAAACAGGTACAAGGGAGTAACCACTGAGGGAGTGAGCCAGAGCCAGAGACTGCTGAGGGTCCAGACGTGAATCTGGGACTTCCAAGGGAGTAGACTTAGGCCAACAACCCCATGAGTCTGGGCGAGAGTCTAGGACCTCTGTCAGCCTGGGCGTGAGGGAGTCTGGGTCCTCCAAGGGAATAAGCAGGAACCAGAGATCTTGACAGGGCCAGACGCAAATCTGGGACCTCAGAAAGAGTAGGCCTGAGCCAGGTCCCCTGTGGGTTCCGGCATTGGTTTGGGACATCAAAGGGAATAGACGGGAACCTGGAACCCCTGTGGGTCCCAGCGCGAGTCTGAGACCTCTGAGGAAGAAAGCAGGTCCCCTGTGGGCTCGGGCACACCTGAACCTAGAACCTCCCAGACAGTAGACGGGAACCAGAAACCTTTCCAGGTCCAACTCCAACCCAGGGACTTCTGCAGGAGGGAACCCAGACTAGGATTTACAGATACAGGTCAAAGCCGGTAACCTAAGCCAAAGTTCCCCCAAGGCAAGGAATCTAAAATGGCTGAAAGACACTTAAGGAAATGTTCAACATCCTTAGTCATTAGAGAAATGCAAATCAAAACAACTCTGAGATTCCATCTTACACCTGTAAGAATGGCCAAGATCAAAAACACTGATGACAACTTATTCTGGAGAGGTTGTGGGGAAAAGGGAAAATTTCTGCATTGCTGGTGGGAATGCAAGCTGGTACAACCCCTATGGATGTCAGTGTGGCGATTTCTCAGAAAATTAGGAAACAACCTTCCTCAAGACCCAGTAATACCACTTTTGGGTATATATCCAAAGGATGCCCAATCGTGCCACAAGGACATGTGCTCAACTATGTTCATTGCAGCTTTGTTTGTCATAGCCAGAACCTGGAAACAACCTAAATGCCCCTTGATTGAAGAATGGATAAAAAAAATATGGTACATTTACACAATGGAGTACTACACAGCAGAAAAAAAATAACGATAGCTTGAATTTTGCAGGAAAATGGATGGAACTAGAAAACGTTATTTTGAGTGAGGTAACCCAGACACAGAAAGACAATTATCACATGTACTCACTCATAGGTGGTTTATAAACATAAAGCAAAGAAAGCCAGCCTACAAACCACAATCCCAGAGATCTTAGACAACAATACGGATACTAAGAGAGACTTACATAGATATAATCTACATGGGAAGTAGAAAGTATAAAAAGACACGATCTCCTGAGTAAATTGGGAGCATGGGGACCTTGGGGGAGGGTTGAAAGGGGGAGGGGAGAGGCAGGGAGGGGAGCAGAGAAAAATGTAGAGCTCAATAAATATCATGGAAAAAAGAAAAGAAAGAAAAAACCCTCAAAATCACCTGGACATCTTAGATCCCAGAAGCTCTCATACCCAGACGCCCAGCAGAACCACATTCTGAGTTTTATTATTTATTTCCTTTTTCACGGGAGCGAGGATGGAACCCAGGGTCTCACACACATGCTAGGCAAATACTCCTCCATTGAGCTACACCCCTAGCCCAAGTGCAGGTTTTTAGTTTCTGAAATTATTTCATTTTATTTATGTATATAGGTACTTTGCCTGCAGGTATGTTTGTGTACCACATGTGTGCTTGGGGCCCAAGGAGGCCAGAAGAGCGTCAGATCCCTGGAAACTGTAATTACGGACAGTTGTGAGCTGCTTTGTGGGCACCTGTGATAGTACCCAGGTCCTCTGGAAGAGCAGCCAGCACTCTGGTGTTCTCTCTAGCCCCATGTGGGGTACTGCCCATGAAAAGAATCCCAGGCTTCAATGCTACTGAACCAACCTTCCCAGAGTGGAGCCGGAAGAATGCGAGTTTGTTTTTAAGCCCTGGTGTTACTGAATTCCCTGGGGCTCACTCAATGCCACTGCTCCTTCTAAACACCCACAGATAATTGCTTCCAGAAGTCTTTGTCTCTTGGTTACTTCCTGTGATGTCCTTTTTGTGCAGACTGGGACATGGCCCCTCTGACCACCACATCCGGCCCCTGAGCAGGTGTCAGTTTTTTAATCCAGAGTCCGTGAAAGCAGAGAGGAATGGGGTAAGCTAATGGGAGTCCCTTCCTTAGGGACATCTCATGGTCTGACTGTCCATTCCACTGCTGTAGGAAGTCTTACAGCCAGTGGTTACCCGCCCACTGGGGCGTGGCCTCTTAGACTATATCTGCCGATGTAGAGCATGCGTCCGGCCTCTCTGTTCTGGTTGTGGGATTCGGTTTCTGGTCTCCGTTCAAGCAGAGGATTCTGATTTGTGAGTCTACCCCTAAATAAATAACCATCTATGTCTCAATTCTGAGCTAGTGTGGGATTTCTTTTAAGCATCCTTCCACACTCTACCTACCATTCTTCCACACCTACCCTACTCCTCAGTTCTGAGTGTTCCAGAAAGCAAGACAGATTGGGAAGTGAGCGGCTTTGAGAATCCACCTCGGGGCTGGGATGAGGACCTGTTGAGTGAGCCATTTACTTCAGGCACAGTAATAAGGGAACCAAAAAGTTCAGGAGTTGAGAAGAACATCTTAATATGGCATTTTAAAAATCAATATTTGAGCTGGGTGGTGGTGGCGCACACTTTTAATGCCAGCACTTGGGAGGCCAAGGCAGGCGTTCTCTGTGAGTTCGAGGCCAGCCTGGTCTACAGAGTGAGTTCCAGAACAGTCAGGGCTACAGAGAAAAACCCTCTGTTGAAAAACAAAACAAACAAGCAAACAAAAATCAATATTAGTGCCAAACGCTGGTGATATTTTAATGAATGAAATTTCAAAATGTTAAATAATGACAGAATCGGTCATGATACCAAAGTATTTCACAGACTGAGGTAAAAACAAAACAGTATCAGAAATGATACAGGCATACAAACAACAACAAACCCTCAAAGTTTATGAAATACCCTTAGAGAGAAAAAATGCTTGTTCCTTGATGTAGGAACAAGAAAGAGGACTTATGTATTTAATATTTATTTAATATATATTTAATAAAAAGGCATTAGAAATTTAAAACATGGCCAGGTTGTGTAATAAGACCCAAGACCTTAGCACACCTGACTCCATGGTGGAAGTAACATTCAGGCCATAAAACTCAACACATAAATAGTACCACCTGTCAAAACAAAAACAAAGGCCTAGTCCATCAAAGTCCATAGTTTGCAGGGGAAGTCTCTAACGAACTGACCTTGGCTTCTGGCTTCTGTAGTTCTGTTTCTGGCTAACTGCTCTTGTTAACTGAAGGATGTCAACCCAGAGTACAGTTTTTGTGCTTAAAAGCTCACCCTGAGAAAGGCTCTGTGCTACACTGGGATCCCATGCATCGAGTGTAGTCGCTGGCTGGCTAATAAAGACTTTCTATGGGTTTAAACCCGTTCCGATCAGTCTTCTCTGGTGGGTACCCCACACAGTGTGGTGGCTCCGGTTGGAGGCTAGCCTGTCCTACATCACAATCCCAGGCCAGCCCGGACAGAACGCGGCAGTGACAGTAACCACTCCAAAAGCCTTCAGAAGTGTATGACCAGGTCAGGGATAAGAGAAACACTAAACCTCAGTTTTCGTTTCTGAGACAGGACTTGCTCTGTAGGCTGAACTGACTTCACACTCTCAGCAATCCCGCCTCAGCCTAAATCCTAGGATTACAGGCGTGAGCCTGTATGTTATACCAAGTCTCTTCCGGATGGAGACGGGGGTGGATGTGTGTTGAAACGGGGGTCTCATTGGGTACCCCGGGCTGGTCTTGAATTCTTAGTTATCTTCCTGCCTCAGCCTCCCAAGTGCTGGGATTATAGGCACAAACCACCATGCTCTGTGGTTACAACAGATCCTTACATTAGAAGAAAATGGTCAGATGCACTCAAACTTTGAAAGGAAAAGAAAAATAAATAATTAATTTATTTATTAGGTTTTTCAAGATAGGGTTTCTCCGTGTGACAGCCCTGGCTGCCCCGGAACTTGCTCTGTAGACCAGGCTGGTCTCGAACTCACAGAGATCCTCTAACGATTAAGAGACAAAGGAGGAGGAGGTGTAGGCTTGCAACCATGGAGCAGGTGAACAATCTGCCTAGTTGAGGCAAATTATTATAGCTGTGTGTTTGTTTTGTTTATTTGTTTACCTTGAGGACAGGGTCTTGTGTAGCCTGGGCTGGCCTAGGACTTAGTGTGGTCGAGGATGACCTTGACCTTCTGACGCTTCTACTTTTGTCTCTAGAGTGCTGGAATCCCAAGCACGCTCCACCGCACCCAGTTTATGCAGTTTTGGGGATTGAATCCAGGGCTTAATGAATGCTAAATCAGCACTTGACCAACTGGGTCACAGCCCAGCTCCCTTGATGACAAGTTTGACCACACTGAAAATTACATTTGCTGCCAAAGGACGGCATGTAAGAAAGCGTTCCGGAGCCGGGTAGTGGTGGTGCACACCTTTAATCCCAAAATTCTGGAGGCAGAGGCAGGTGGATCTCTGTGAGTTCCAGGCCAGCCTGGTCTGCAGAGTGAGCTCAAAGCCAGCCAAAGCTACAGAGTAAAACCTGTCTCAAAACCAAACAGAGAAATAAAGCTCACTCATTAGGGAGCTAGAAAGCAGACTAATTGGAAAACAATAGCTTAGAGGCACCCTGCTGGGGAAAAGGTTGGGAAATGTAGGAGGCAGTGGGTCTTCTGTGTTCATTCTCTACACTTCTAGAATGATTTCTGACCTATATTGCCCAGGCTGGCCGTGAACTCCAGGGCTCTGATGATTCTCTCACCTCAGCTTTATACTCGGCTGGGCCCACAGGCACACGCAGCCACTTCCCACCCAATCAGCTCTGCCTGGTACTTAGAAGTTTCTGGAAGTTCTTCAAGACAGAAAATAAAGATGCTGCGACGCGCATCCTCTTGTTGCTACTTCTCATTCTGCACCCTAAGCTTCCACCCTTCCCTTCCCACCGCACACTCTCTCACACTCAACCCAGACACAAGCCGCCCACAGTGACAGTCTCCAGGCACGTGGACATAATATGCAGAGTTCCTCAGTCCCAGGTGCAGAGCGCCTCCAACTCACACTCACACGTGGGTGCAGAGGCCCTTCAGCTTTCAGAGCTGTGTTTCCTCCCCAGAGTGCTCCCTGCTCCCAGGCCCAGAAATTTCTCCCTCGGTGACACTCGGACCACTTCCTCCTCCATGCCAACCACCTCTTGCTGTGACCCCTGTCCTTAACCTTTAGGGCCCCGCAGTCTCAAGATGAGGCAGAAATGTGGTAGAGTGAAGCCTGAACTGGCAGCTGTGCCACAACTATGCCACCTTCAGAGTTTTCCTCCCTAAGTCACGTCATGCAGACTCAGTGCCTGCCTGACTGTGCATCCTGGAGCACTTACTTCGTTTCTCAGGGTTCTGGCAGAAGCCAGCAGCCTACAAGACTTGGAGATGCTTTGATCCTATGGCCTAGCCTGGAGTCACCATGCCTCTACTTCCCTGGGATCCCCATCCATTCCAATCTCCACATCAGACACTTAGACCCCAGCTCCACTCTCCTGCCACGTTGGTTAAGCAACTTACCACCACCCTGGTCCTGTTGTCCGGTAGTGTGTCAATGGCCAGGGAGGCCCCACCCAGGTCCTGGCTTAGCTGGGTCCTGCCTGGTTTCAAAACCTGTGCAGGACTCTCTCGGGCTCTCCGACTCCATCCTTGCCTGGTCCTCTCGACAGTCCAGCCAGAGCCTTGGCCTTCACCACGGCCTGTGAGAAGAGACAGACACTGAGGAAGGATGTGAGAAGGGGTCCGGACTGCCTGACTTGCAGAAGCCTCAACACCACACCATCACTGATTCTGGGGACACTTGATGACCAGGACAGAAGGTTCACAACACAGATTGAGAGCCATGTGCCTTATACCATGCCCAGAAACATGCACAAGCAATGCTAAACCCCCTCAACACAGTATGTCTGGCAAACAAGAATCTGAAGGTATGTCTGGCAAACATGAATCTGGTTCAGAGGCTAAAGGTGCTGGGGATTGAACTCAGAGTCTCTCACGTGCCAGGCTCTATCACTGATCTACATGCCCAACTCTATTCTTCTACTTTCTTTTTCTTTCTTTCTTTTCTTTTCTTTGTTTTGTTTTCTTCAAGACAGAGTTTCTCTGTGTAGTTCTGACTGTCCTGGAACTCACTCAGGTTGGCTTTGAACTCACAGAGATCCACCTGCCTCTGCCTCCCAAGTACTGGGATGCACCACCAGCACCTGGCCTTTTACCTTCTATCTCTTTGTTTTTGGAACACTCCATATGTCTCATATAATACATCTCTTGTGATTGGCTTATTTCACTTAGCACAATAACGTCAAGGTTCAGCCATGTTCATTTTGAAGACTGAACGGTGTCCCATGCTATACCACATTGGCTTACCTGGTCATCTGACAGCAGAAACTTGGGTTGTGTTCATGAGTTGGCTGTTGTGAATGATTCTAAGGGGAACAAAGGGCACCAACATCTCTTTGGGGACCCGTTTTCAATTCTTCGGGTTATGTGTTCAGAAATAGAATTGTTGGCTACTATGGTAATTCCATTTCCTTCCATACAACATTATGGAACATTCCATGTGAAATGCCTATGCTAGTTCATTTGTTTGTATATTTTTTAAATTGTTTTTATTTCATTTTATTTTATGTATATGGGTGTTTTGTTTGCAAATAGTGCCCATGGAGGCCAAAAGAAGACTTTGAATCTCCTGGGACCATAGTTACAGATAGTTGTAAGTAGGCGTGTGGGTGCTGGGAACCAGGTCTAGGTTATCGGGGAGAGCAGCCAGTGCTCTCAGCCACCGAGCCATCTCTCCAGATTCGATAGGCCAGTTTTTCTTCTCAATATTGCCAGAGGTTTCCTATTTCTTCACAGTGTCTTCGTCAAGTTTTATTATTTCCCAGGGTCTTGGGAGTAGCTATTCTAATCAATGGACAAGAAGTGATATGTACCTGTGGCTTTGATTTGCATTTCTTTAATGATTAGTAATAACGAGCATCATTTCATGTGATATTGGTTGTTTGTATACTTTCTTTGGGAAAATGTTTAAGTCTTTGGCCCATTTTTAAGCCTGGTGATTTGCTGGCCGGGATCACAGTTTTGCAAGCTATTTAATAGCATCTCTTCTCTCTGCCCACTGGCCCCTGCTGCACCTCCCTCTTCCTCCCTCCTCCACTGGCTTTGACTGCTGAATATGTCTCCAGACGTTATCAGACAGTCCCAGGGAAACAAAGGGTTCTCCCCTGCCCACTTGATTTGGTTTGTTTGTTTTGAAACAGGATCTCAGTACTTAGCCCTGGCTGACCTGCAACTTGCTATGAAAATCACAGAGATCTGCCTGTATCTGCCTCTGGGGTGCTAGAGCCAAAGGTGTGTGTTACCATACCTGGCTCCCTTGTCCTACTGAGGAGCAAAGTCTTAGCTGCATCACTACTTTCAGGCTTTGACCTCCGGCAAATCACTTTCCTTGTGTAACAAGGGGGCCCAGAAACCAGCTGGCACGGCAAAGAGATTGCATCTCAAATACCATCTTCCATTAATTAGTGGCAGCCAGAAGCACTCTAGATAGGAATCCCAAGACTTCATTTGTGTTTAGCAGCAGAGAGTGTCATGATCGATTAGTAATGTCTGTCACGAGCACAGGATTGGCAAGTGGCCACCCAGATGCGGTTGTTCCAAGACTCCAGTCATCTTGGAGCTGTTAAACTGATTCAAAATGACACTGAAAAGCATCCCTTTCCATTTCAGAGAGTTAGGTGCCCTCTCCCTGGGAGACTTGTGCTCCCCAGGCCTCTCTCCACTCTCCTCAGAGCTCCTGGCAAAGAGTAAGTGCTCCATCACTGCATAATTGAGGACACTCCACTGGGGGATAACTCTCGGGTAGCAGCAAGGACAGAGGCTGAAACAAGGCTTGGCTGGGCCAGGCCTGGGGCCTCGCCAGGACGCTGCTGTGGAGCGCAGATTTGTCATTAGACATTTTATCCAATTAAGTCATTCTTGGCTGCTGGTGCCTGCTGGACTCTTGCCAGGCCCCTCTTACGTCTCTGCCCCTAATCATAACCAGATGCTCCCGGAGAATGTGGGCAGAGGGGCAGTTCTGACCTCTCCCTCAAGATATCTACTGAATGGCTGAGAGCCCTGGGCTAGGTGGCCGCTGAAGACCACTTGGCCCCACGCAAGCTGCCTGGCCTCTTCAGCAAGGCCACGGCTGTTTGTGCTAAGTTGGGTGGCCTTCTCCCCCAAGTCCTCCTGCAAGTAGCCCCGAGGGGAAGGCAGGAGTCAGAACTAGGAAGGCACACATGCAGGCCAAGTGGAAGGGTTGATGTGTGGACTGGCAGGAAGTACCAAGCCTGGACTGCCTATGGAGAGGGATGTCAGATGGGAGACCCACAAGACAGTCCGTTCCAGCCCACCACCCTCAAGCTGGGACCTGGCAGTTTAACTCTGTGGGCTTCAGCTTCCCTGTTTGACAACCACACCAGATACAGGTTGCCCTGAGTATTGAATAAAATCAGAGATGAGGTTCCAACCAGCCAGGAGCAGGGGCGCAGGTTCTGTGCAGGATGGTTGGGGGAAGGGCAGAGGAGGCCACAAAGAGTTAGGAATCCCCAGATGTGTCTCTCCGGCTTCAGCATGTCTGTATTTCTTGCCTCTCCCAGTTGGATGGGCCAGGATATCACCTCTTAGCCCATGCCAGGAGCC
>PVIU01027914.1:0-19749 GCA_004026605.1 Ondatra zibethicus | reverse complement strand
GTTTTAAAAATGAAAGGGTCTAGTAGCAGCAGCTCTCCACTCTCTGTGACTTAGGTAGAAACCTGCAGAAAGTGCTGGGGTCTTTATCTTCTCGTTGCTAAGGCAACACTTTTGTTTTTTTGTTTCCATTAAAAGATGCAGCTTTTATTTTTGAAGCCCAGTTCACAGATACAGAAGAAGCATTTACAATATCAAAAAAAGGTAAGAAAGCAGATAGACTTTGAGAAAAATATTTTTAAAAAATACTAAAAACAAATCTTAAAATAGCCTTTTCCAAATTTGAAAACTTTCTTCACGATTGCTGCTGAGGTTTCTGTTCCCTTGAAATACATTTAAACTATAAAAACCTGAAAACTTTGAAAATTTTCTGTATAAGACTTTGTTTTCCCTTATTCTGAATAATTAAAATCATAAACTTTGTAAAAACATTTGAATATGGAATACTTCAAGGTGTGTCTCATTTTTAAAAATGCAGTTCAATGATTTAATGGAAAATGAAACCCAAAAGCACAATTGGCAGCCTGCAGAAATGCAGAAATATAGCAGAAGATGATTTACACCTAAAGGTAAGCTAATCATAAAAAAAAAAAAAAAAACAAAAACAGAATCCTGCCTCATGCCTATAATCCTAGACCTGGTGAATACAGGCATCTTGAGAAGAAAGCAGAAGAGTCAAAAGTCATCCTGGCGTACATATTCTTGTGGAAACCAGCCTCGGCTGCATGAGCTGCTGACTCAACAACACAACACACCATAATCAACACAGCACAGCACCGCTCAGTAAAATATCACTGTAGACCAGAGTTGGAGAGAGATATACATGAGTTCAGAGTGTTGGTTCCACCTGCCAATTCTCTCTATGAATCTGGCTGACGTGTTTCAGAGCTGTTTTTCTCATCTTAAATTAGACATTAAATACACGATCTTTGCTGTAAGATATATAACATTTTGGAGACATGTAAACAATATTCACGGTCAGCTCATTGATGAAGATTCACCGCAGAATTATTTGGCAAAAGACTGCAGGCATGTCCCTAGGCTCCAATGAAGTGATTGCTCACCTTAACTTGAATCCGAGTGTAATAGAGGATTTTTCTAATCGCTTCCCTTATTCAGTGTCTCTCCTTTCTGTGCCCCATTCACACTGTCTGCTTCCCGATTTCTTCACTGTCAACTACCACATGTTCTTAGGACATAATGTGAGGAGAATGTATTCAGTAATGTTTATTGACCAAATGCATCCTCATTATCCTAATCATTTCCCCCTTCCGAAGACATATGTGCAGTTATTGAGTTAAGGGGAAATGTATGAGCGTTTACTATGAGATATAGTTGTTCTGTGAAGGACATCCCTATCATACAATATTTTAAATTATTGCTGAAATTAGAGATATCTCTCAAACCAAGACTCCTTGAGTTATTACTTTTTATCTAATTGAGAGGGGTTTGCAAAGAGTTTTAGAATTCCAAGAGGCAGGTTCTGGTTCTGTGTTTATCTTCATAATATTTTCCATCAAATCAAATAAAAGATATTTAAATACTAGCTACAGTATTGCTCTATTTGCATAACTAAAGCTGAATTTCTTTAAAGTACAGGAAAATTCTGAACCTTGAGTTCATATTATTTTGAGATGTTACAGAATCACATATTCTGTTCATGATCAGAATCAAGATTTTTAAGAGCAGACTGTCAATTCTTTTGGGGTCTGATTTGAACTGATATGGGATAATTCATTCATTGCTTAAAACAAAAGTTGAAGGATGGATATATCAAAATGTAACTCTTTAATTCATTTGTCTTATATTTAATGATAACATACATTTCTAAATCCATAGCTCATGGCACTATGAAGCAAGTTTTTCTACTATCAATTATTTTTCCAAATAAAAACAATTTAAAAATTATCCTTGGACTATAAATATAGTCAACACCACTGCCCTAGGAGAGAATCAATTGGTGTTTTTTCATGTTCTCAATCTGTCTTACAAATATTTATGTTTATATCCATACATTTGTGTAAGTCTCAACCTTGATCAGAAAAACTCCTTATTTGGGGTTTATTATGAGTGAAGAAACTCATAACTGTTCATAATGTTGAGAAGAATTGACTAAATGCTCAGTCAAAGCAAGGACATCTTTATCACCCCACTACACACACACATACCCTGATCCCCCACTCCTAAGAAATATCACAAAAGAGAATAGAATGGATATAAAATGATCCTAAGGAATGCTGTGCAATGCTGTCCTCCAGACATGATGTGACTTTTGCATAAAAGAATTCATAGCAGCTGTGGCTCTTTACACAAAGTGAAGCTGGTTAAAAACCTCAGCATGAAGAGGGAGAGACTTCTAATATCCAACTGTTAGCTGAGGAGCTATTGACAGTTGATAGCTGCTGAGAGAGGGAGAGTCACTTTTCTTCGGGAAGAATGGCTATTGGTAGTTCGCCCGTGATGTGGTAGATGACTCCAGCCCAATTGCATCTGGATGGCACTTAGTGGAATCAGGGATACCTCAAAATAAAAGAAGGGATGAAGTTGAGAAAGAGATGAGTTTAGAAAGCAGGCAAGTTGAAGGAAAGAAGTGGGGGGAGTACATATGATCAAGATACGGCATTTTCGAATAATTTTTTAAAATAAAGTATAAAACTCAAAGAGGCTTTGATGGAGAAGAGAGGTTTTTTTCTTTCCTTTTTTACAAATATGTTCTGTTTGAAAATGGATGCTTAGATCTTGTTACATTTTATTAACTCTAGAAGAAAACAAACTGTGTCATTGTGCTGTAATAATATCTCAAAACATTGGTTTGTTTGAAGATGAAAATCAAAAGCATGTCAGCATTCATACTGTAGACTATGAGAGAAACATGGCTGAATCAAGGCTGCTCACCCAACTTTGAACTTCTCAATTGTGTGAAGAAGAAAGCCAATCAGCACAGGACTTCGTTTTCAGGATAAATAAGAAAACGGGGAGGGGGGGATGTTCTGAGGCATTTGGCCTTTCATCTATGAATAACATCTGTATTATGGTATAACAAACATTTTCCAAATAATTTCTTTAAAATTCTCAGTAACAGCCATTGCTAGCACACAGCTCCTACATAGCACCGTTGGGCACAGGGCATTGAAGAAGGCTGGAGTTAAAAAGACTGAAGAGCACATTCTGTCAAAGTCTACAAAGAATGCTCACAATCTGGCTATTACTGTGAAAACACTCTCAAGGAAACAGTTCTTGGTCCAAAATTGTTGGTTTTGTTCTTTAACATGACTCTCTAGAAATTAAACTCATGAGAGAAGTTTTGTTGATATTTTCACTAACTAACCCATTAAGCACATCATCGTTTTAAGGCAGTCAACGCTTTAGTGAAAATTAATATTGGTTTTCTTGTTAAAAGTCAATTAGCTTTCTACTGAGATATTTGGACCTTGGTGTAATTGAGTAAGATCCATCAGTCTTTCCATTTCATGAATTCACATTACCATCGTATCTGAGGCATGCATGTCTGATAGGATATTAGGCAATGCATGCAGGGATGAGTGTTTTTTTTATAAATTAAAATAGATACTAAAACACTTTACTCTAAATTGGTCTAAATCATGAACTGGTTACCAGCGATGATTATAACTTTATGAATGACCCTGGAATAAATAGGTTTTTGCCTAATATACTTGAATAAATTGCTGTCTTCCTTGGAACACTCTTATTGTAAGTTTTACTCCTTACAGTAGTGATCAAAACTCCAAAAGCAATAGATTGAATTAGTACGTAAGCTATAATGAAATGCACAACATACTGAGTTACATATTTTATGATGATGAGCAATGTATAAAATAATGTAAACATTACTTCAGAGTTGTGCATAAACTAAATCAGATGAATGGTATGAGAATTGTTACAGCATGAGAGTTGGGAGAATTTACAGCAGAGCAATGGCCGTACATGTGCACTGGCTAGAAACGTCATGTCTTCTATTAGCTTCTCATTAAAGAAGTGTCTTGTCACTGAGAAGTGTCTTGTCACCGCCAAGCAGGGGTTAAGAACTGAAGATCTCATTCCAATGCTCTGCTGTGGATCTCTGCCTCTGCTTCCATTCGTTTCTGGGTGAAGGTTTTATGGTGACTTTTAAGATAGTCATCAATCTGACTACAGGGCAAGGCCAGTTCAGGCACCCTCTCCACTACTGCTTAGGGGCTTAGCTGGGGTCATCCGTGTGGATTCCTGGGAATTTCTCTAGTGCCAGCATTCTTACTAGTCTCATAATGGCTTCCTTACCAAGAAATCTCCCAAAGTTCCGTTGAAGAGTGGGAGGAGTGAAAATAAGAGCAAAGAGGTTAAGATCTTGATGGGAATACCCACTGAAACAGCTTACCTGAGTTAATGGGAGCCCACAAACTATGGCCTGACAGGGAAGGAGCCAGCATAGGACCAAACTAGGCCCTGTGAATGTGGGTGACAGTTGTATGGCTGGGGCAGACGGTGGGATCCTTGGCAGTGGGACAAGGATTTATTCGACTGCTTGTACTGGCTTTTTGGAACCCATTCTCTTTGAAGGGATACGTTGCTCAGCCTAGATATAGTAAGGAGGACCTTGATCCTGCCTCAAAGTAATTGCAAGACTTTGTTGACTCCCCATGACAAACCTTCCCCTCTCTGAGACGTGGATGGGGGTGGATTGCGGGGAAGGTAGAGGCAACAGGAGGAGGGGAGTGAGTGGGATTGGTATGTAAAAATGAGAATGAGAAAAAATATTTTTTTAAAAATAAATAAAATTAAAAAACCGAAAAATCCATACTGAAGATCTTCATTTAAACTCTGATGTTAAGACTTGGTGGCAGAGTTTTCAGAAACTCCATTAGACTTCTATGCCTGACATACGACCTCAGTTCAATTAAATGATCTATTTAGGTGACACATATTAGTGTTATTTACCTTTTTAATAACCTATAGCTATGTTTAGCATTAATTCTTTAACCAGAGCACTTAAAATTTATTTTAAGTATTTTGTAATAACATGGTTCCAATGTGGGTTTTGTTATTGTTGTTTGTTTGTTTACAAAAAGAGCCAGGCATTCATCTGGTGCAGCATTCTTTTCTTTCTTTTAAAATTTTATAATCTTAATCTATTGCTTATTTTTCTCCATGTTCTTGGTTTTCCTCCCATCTTCATCTCATACCTGGTTTTCTCAGATCTCAGATCTCCGTGCTTCCCAGTGTTCTTTTAATATCGATTCTGCTATAATTTCTTCATATTCTTCCTTCCTTTTATTACTCTATCAATCATTTCCATCTTTCTTTTTCATGGTCATCTCACGTGTCCTGCGTATAAACTGTCCATGCTGGTTGTCTTTTGTTTAATTGCATGTTTTCTCATTACTGAATGAGTTTCATTATACTATCAAATAGAATGTAACATTTAGAAATATAAATATATTATTTGAAGGCTGTGAATACTATATATAATTTGAAATATGTTATTGAAATATAACTACTTACTTATTTCTGTTAAAACATAAAACTAAATATAGACATAATAAGCTAGAAACTAAAGAGATTGTTTACTTGTGTGAGTAGTTGGGCACTGAGGAAAAGGAGGAAGCAAAGCTTGGGAGATCACCCTACTGTTACAATGTGTCGCTTAGCAGATATTTGCTGACTCTATGTGTTTGGAAGGACTCAAATTAACCCACTAATTTTCAAAATTAAGTCCCTGGGGTGGTCCCTTTTGTGTTACTGAAAGCAATTGCCTGACAATAACAAGTTAAGGGAGAAAGGACGTGTTTTATCTTGGCCCAACATTTTGAGGTTTAGCTCTTCATGGAGGTCAGAGAAGTGAGAGTAAGTTCACAAAATCATGGGCTTGTTCTGTTTGCCCTTTATCTTGTCTGAGCTCCTTATCTTTGAGATGGTGCTGTCCTCATTCATGACAGATGTTTCTCCTTAGATAATCCCTACTGGAATGCCCTGGCTAACCTCCCAGGTGGTTTTAAACTTGGTCATGTCTACAATGAATACCAACTATCACAGTCAAAATGTTGCATAATAGATCTTTTGAATGCTTTTGCTGTCTGAATTTTAGATTATTTGAATATGTTCCTCCTTTCAAGTCTTTTTTTTATACAAAAAAGGAAAAACTGTGTATTTTCATCCATAATACTGTTAATTCTTTTGGTCTAAGAAATTACTTTTTAAACATTTATTTAACATTTTCTTGTTATCATCTATTGGTAAAGTGATTTGCCAGGCATAGTTATAGTTTCTCTCTCTCTCTCTTTCTTTTCCTTCCTTCCTTCTGTTCTTTCTTTCTTTTGGGGGGTATGAAGGACATATTGTATATTCTATCTAATCTATCTATCTATCTATCTATCTATCTATCTATCTATCTATCTATCTATCTAATTCTATCTATCTAATCCTAGTTGGGTTTATTATGTTATATTTAAGATATGTAATGGCTTCATGAAACATTGTTGCACTATTAAGAATCAGAGTGCAGCTCAGCTGGGGTGGTGGCACATACTTTTAAACTCAGCACTTGGGAGGCAGAGGAAAGCTAAACTCTGTGAGTTTAAGGCCGACCTGGTCTACAAAGTGAGTTTCAGGACAATCAAGGCTGCTGCAAGAGAATCAGAATGCTATGTAAACATACACACAGGAGTGTCTTATTCCTTCTCACCCACGCATTTCTCATCCAACTCCCCATTCTTTCACAAGCTTAACCTACTCCAATAGGCAAATAATAGCTTCAGTTTGTTGTTTGTCTGGACTGGTATTTCATTTTACAGAAATAAGGAAATGTATTAGCACCTTCCCAACTCCTCTTTTTTTTTTTTTTTTGAGAATCACATGGAATAGATACTCCTTGTGCCTTTCTTTCTGTCTTCTCAGTATATGCTGAAAAATGTGTGTCTCCCATTCTCATTATTTACACAGTTGCATAGTTCTTGTTCTGCAGATATCATAGAAAGCTTTTTCTATAGGCATTTTGGCTGTTTCTGTGCATTTTCATTTATGGGAAATGATGAAATAAATGTGCTTCTGTTTACACACTGTTTTGATGTTGCAGTATAGCTTTAGGATTAATTTTGAGTGGTGAAATCACAGGATCAAAATATTAAGATATGAATAAATTTATTGGGCATTGTCATGTTTCCCACTAAAAGGATTGTGTGGTTCAGATCCTCGCAAAGAATTACATCTTTTGTCACAGCTTTGCATTCTGAATGTATTGCCATAGTCTTTTAAAATTGTTGATGGGTGTTATGGGTAAGAAATGATGCTTCTCTGCTATTCTAATTTGTATTTTCCTAAATATGAAGGATTATGAATGTATTGTTGTATGTCTAAAAACTACATCTATGTTTATTTCAAATGTAGATGGTTTGTTGATATCTTTCTCCTTTTATACGTTCTTCATCCTATTTTTTTCAGTATCCTGACAACAATCTTGTGGCTTATAGATAATACAAGATTCAATATTCCTGGATGTCTCTGATGCAATAAAAATCAGGTAACGCAACCAAATCTGTTTACATCCTCTACAGGATGTAAGTTTGTATTGTCTATTTTTCTAACTTTCTCATATTAGAATTACAGGTCACTACTCTTTTTATTATTAATTAAATTCTGGTTTTAGACAATTTGGACATGTACACAATGCATACTCCCCACTTTTGGCCCCACTTTCCTAACACCTTAACTCCTTCCTCCAAAATCTCTTTCATATTCTCACATTCATAACTATTTTGCTTTGCAAATCGTCAGGATTAACCAGGAATGTCCTTGTGACCATGAGCTTAGACCCGTTTCTCAGATTCTATCATAGATGAGAGGGGATTAGCGGGTCATCTCCCTTTTTCTCTTCTGATTGCCTTAGGGACAGTCTTGTGCTGGCCCAGTGTGTGCTATGGGTCATTGTGAGATAATAATTACAATATGTGTATCTAGTCTAGAAAATAGTGTCTCTTAGCCCTTCTTATCTTCAACTTGTTCAACTTCTCAGATATTCAACAACTGAGAAAACAAGACATCTAAGGAGAAATAGATTGAAATTGTCACCCTTCTAGAACACGAAGAAGCTTTGTCACATTGCCCTGGAGTAGGATCCTGTTGCTAATCATGGGGAAATAGGAGGTTTCCGGTGATGGTAACAGTGCATGTCACCTTCCACATCAGTGAGATTTTCCTTAAGCTAATGCAGCCACCCTGTTTTCTGCCTAATGGGCAGGAGGCATTGTAGACTGTATTGCACTGGCATCAGCCACCAACATGCTCAACATGCTTCTCCTAGAGCAGTACTGTCTAGCTGATTGGAAATACAACAAACAATACAAAAGTTTTGGCACATTATCCAAAGTGTACCCTACCCACACATACTTTCGGAATATAGGTAATAGGGATGAGTTACAAATATTTTAGCATTTTATATTTTAATAAATTTACATAGCCATAAGCAGTTAGTAGCTCACCTTGGATAACCCCTCTTCAGAACAAATTTGATAGATTTATTGGCTCAGTTCCTTGATGAAACTGTAAAGTCAGGAGACAGTCCTTTTCTTGCAGGAGGACAGTCAGTCAGAGGTGTTCCTTTTGCAGGCTTCATATATTCTGACAAACTCTTTTAAACACAACAGAAATATGAAATTATTTAATTGTAGGTGCTTTAGTTAGGTCATGGCAAATCATAATTAAAGCATAACTTTGGCCTTTTACCCCCCCCTTTTTTAACTTTCCTTATTCTTTAAGGCATAATTATGACTAGGGGCTCTGCCTGTATCCCTAGGATTTTGACTTAAGAACTTCTGTTTTGGCTTTAACTTCTGATATGGTTTCAGTTGGAAGGCAAGCAGTTATCTTCTCTCTGTAGCCCAGCTATATCCAAATCCATTTAGGCAGGTTACAGTGAAGCAGAATTTTCTCCTTGTGCTGGCTAGATTTATATCAACTTAACATAATCTAGAATCATTTTAGAAGAGGGGACCTCAGTTGAGAAAGTGTTCCCACCAGACTGACTTATGGACAAACGTGTAGTGCATTTTCTGGATTGATGGTTGATATGGAGGTCTCTGCTCACTATAGGTGGTATCATCCTGAGCTGCTGATCCTGAGTGAAAAAAAAAACCAGGCAGAGTGAACTATGAAGAGTAAGGAGTAAGCTAGGAAACAGCACTTCTCTGTGGTCTCAGCATCAGTTCCTGCTTCCAGAATTCCCTCCTAGATTTAATGTCATGGCTCCTCTCAATGATGACTGCTCTGTTGACTTACAAGTTATGAAGTGAAATAAACCTTTTCCTCAGGTTGCTTTTGCTCATAGTGTTTCATCGCAGCAATGGAAACTAACTAAGACACTCCTGGTAGGAAATACTTAGTCAATGTCTGCTTAGGTCAGGCTTGGATAATATTTTTGTCTTTCTTGGTATCTATAAATCTGAGTAGATTCACATGAAGTACAGAAGAGAAGTTTACATATGCAATTTCAATGATACATGCTTCCTTTACCACATTAGGTGGTTGAAATCATTTACTATAGCTTGAAAACATATTGGGATAGAGTTCTTATTCTTTATGTAGTGCTAGCTTGTGCTTTCCCATGTTGACACACATCAGCGGTCAAGAAAGTTCAGGACCTGACATTTTATTTCTACCAAATCTCCTAAAGCTTCAGCTATAATGGCCTCAATAAACAAGTCCTTGATCTTAGCTATCCTGACAGGTGTAAGATGAAAACTCAGAGTGATTTTGATTTGCATTTACCCAATGGCAAAAGAGATTGAACATTTTTTAAGTGTTTCTCATCCATTTGAGATTCTTCTGTTGAGAAATCTCTGTTTAGATCTGTACTCCCAGTTTTTAATTAGATTGTTTGGTTTGTTGATGCATAGTTCAAAAACACTAGTGGCAGCTCATGCTGCAGAGGATGTGGAGCAAGGGAAATATTCCTCCATTGCTGGCAGGAGTGCAAACTTCTACAGTCACTTTGGAAATCGAATGGCGATTTCTCAGAAAACTGCAATCAATCTACCATAAGACTCAGCTATACCACTCTTGGCATAAATCCAAAAGATGCTCAATCATAACACAAGGACATTTGCTCAACTATGTTTACAGCGGCTTTATTGTAATAGCCAGAACATGGAAACAACCTAGATGTCCCTCAACTGAGGAATGGATAAAAGAAATGTGGTACATTTACATAATGGATTATTACTCAGCTGTTAAAAACAATGACACTATGAAGTTTGAAGGCAAATGGATGGAACTAGTAAAAATCATCCTGGATGAGGTAACCCAGACCCAGAAAGACAAGCATGGAATGTACTAATTCTTAAGTGGATATTAACTGTACAGTAAAGGATAACTATACTACAATCCACAGCCCCAGAGAAACTAGATAACAATGAGGGTTCAAGGCAGGGTCGCCCAGATCTCCCTGGGAGGGGAAAAGAAATTTCATGAGTGGACTGTGAGCAAGTGGGGATGGGAACATGAGAGATCAGGTTGGGAAAGCTAGGCTGTATGCTGGGAGAAAGAAGGGTGGAGCCAGAGAGAAGCCATGGAGCCGCCGCCAAAGTTAGATATGCCGAAACTTTGCCACTGTCACATGGCAATATACAGATTAATAGAAATGGGTTAAATTAATATGAGTTAACCAATAAGAATCCAGAGCTAATGGGCCAAGCAGGGATTTATTTAATACAGTTTTTGTGTGATTATTTCGGAGCTGAGCAGCTGGGAACGAACAAGTGGCTCACTCCTTCCAACAAGGAGAATAACTGGCTGAATAATGCAGAGACTGAAGATAGAACTAAACATGACTGGAGAAAAAAAATTTCAATACAATAATGCCTAATGATATTGGTGCCTAGCACAGTTGTCATCAAAGAGGCTTCATCCAGCAACTGAGTGAAATGGATGCAGACCCACAGCCAAACATTAGGCAGAACTCAGGGAGTCTTGTGGAAGAGGATAAAAGAGGGGAGGAGTCAGAGGGGTCAAGGACATCATAAGAAAACTCATGGAATTAACTAACCTGGGCTCATAGGGGCCCACAGAGGCTGAACAGTCTCATGTCATAGCTTACTCAGGATGAGTACACCACATAATATACACCTTTTTTAGGTAGCCATTTTTATACTAGCTAGAGCATTGTGTAGTTGAAATTAAGTAGAGACTCTCACTGACTGAGACATAAATTAAGATCTACTGTTTCATATATAAACAAAGCTCATGGAAGCTGGGTATTCTCGGACAAAGGGGTGAATGCTATCAGGACCCCATCTTCATTTTTCATTGCTATTTTCTCTCCTTAACACCTTCATTCGTTTAAATCAGTTTTCTCAACAAGGCTGTCAGTTCACACAGATTCATGTTTCTCAACTCTGTTGCTATAGAGAAAACATCCTTTGAATATAACTTGAAAATTCCTTACAAAGTACTCTTTTTGACCAGTGTTGACCCTTATCCCACACAAATTTTCTCTGATTCCTGAGAGTGCAGCTCTACCTGAAGCTATTTATTTTTGTGGGAAAATGAATGTCATGTTGTTTAAAATGTACTTACAGGGATAACTCTAAAGAGGCATTTCCATTGCAACCACATATTGGAACTTCCATGGAATTACTCACCCTTCTTCTTGTTCAAAATCTAACAAAAGGAATAGATTTGAGATATAATCCTATTTGAGTCACTCATCTACTTAAAACATTCCTACTGGGGTTTCCCCAGAAGTCCTGTAGAGATATTTTTATAATACTTTTTCAAAGTTAAATAAGTTTATAGAAATGTGTCTAATTCAAAATTGGATATATAGGGTTACTGAATTTATTCTATGAGATAGCAGTGTAAAAATGAAGTGTGTGACATCAGTCCTACTTTACTTATTGTTCACTGGTGAGCTTGTCTTCCAATTTACAGCTGTCTTAACCAGTTTTCTATTGCTGTGAAGAGATGCCATGACCATGACAACTTTTATCAAAGAAAGCATTTAACTGGAGATTGATTACATTTCAGAAATTTAGTTTATTAGTTTATGAGAATGCAAGAAGAATGTAGGCACACAGGCAGACATGGTGCTGGAGAGGTAGCTGAGAAATCTATATCTAGATAGGCAGGCAGCAGGAAGAGGAAAAGCCACTGGGCCTGGTTTGCACTTCTGAAACCCCAAAGCACACCTCTAGTTAAACACTTCCTCCAACAAAGCCAGGTCTACTCCACAAGGCCATACCCCCTAATCCTTTCAAATAGAGCCACTCCCTATGAGCCTAAGGAGGCCACTTTCGTTTAAAGCACCACAACAATATTCTCTCTCATTCCTCATACATACTTGCCTTTGAATTTCTTGATTTCACTTTCTTTGATATGTAGAGTATTATATACAATATAGTTCTACTATTCTTTTCAGCTAGCAGGGGCTGTTCCTGCTCTTACACTTAAAAACTAAGTTTCTCCACAGCCTGGCTTCAACACTCAGAGATTCTTTGTGATCACCCTCACTCCTTCTTACTTCATGAGCTGTTCTCTTTCCCTATGGGTTCATATCTATGATTATTAAACATGTCTTAGAAATTCCACTTTACTAGAATGTTCTCTTTTCCCTATGAGAGTGCAATGTCTACAATCATGGGTCCAAGTCACTTAGATTTCTGTCCACATCAAGCCACTGACTATGCAAATCACTGGGTCCTACATAATACCACAGACACTGTTTACACGTCTGCCCTCTGTTGGATCTGTTTTCCTTTTTATTTATTGGATTTGTGAGATTTTACTCTTTTTTGGTTTTCTTCTCACCTCACTGTCTACTTCTTTGTAATCTCTTTCGTCAGCACTGACTCTGTCCTCCAAATGTACTGGCACCAAAGAGGCAATGTTAGAGTCTCTTTTCATTCATGTTCCCTGCTCTATGGAATATCTTTATTCTTATGCTTCACATCAGAGCAAATGCTTACTTACACATCATTGAATTCCACATTTACATATAGGTTCCATATGTAACTATTTTATAGCACTACGCAGACTACTTTAAAGTTTTTGCTTCTCTCTGAATAGCTGGGGAGGCACAACATGATTCTTGATTCAGTTCTGAATTGATAAGTACTTAGCTTAAAGCAATTATTGTTTCCACTACTTTACTGTTTCTTTAAACAGAGTATACTCAAATTCCTATCTTTTAACAGTTCAAAATATAAAATGCATGACTATTCATTATATTAACTGTTATGCCATAGAATAACAGAATTTAAGAATTTGTTAAACAGTGGCTGTGCTCATTGAGTTGGATGGCCTCTTTTCCTAATCATTTCTGTCTCTGGGAACCTCTTTTCTCTCAGGTTTTATACGATCAACCTTGCTGTTGTCTATACATTTGTAGAGATCAAGCCCAGAGGTCTGTGCAGGATAAACAAGTGTTCCACCTTAATTTATGAAACAGTGTTTGCACATGAATGAGATCACCTGTTATTTCTGTGCTTGATGTCATTTACTTAATGGCCTACAGACCCATCTGTGTTTTTATAAATAGCACAATTTCATGGTTTTTTGGGGGTTGTTTAGTATTTCTTGTATCTGGATCACACTGTCTTTATCCCATTTGCCTGACAGTGAATATTTAGGTTGAGTTCTTTTCCTGATCATTATGATAATAAGCCTGTCCAATTACCACATCCAACACCAAAGCTCCTACATGTTTCCTCCAACTCTTCTTGATTACTAAATGCCATTGTTAATTACTTAGTTTGTTTTTCATATCAAACACTCCTCACTTAACACTTTAAGCTCTTCATTTCTCTTCTTTCTTCTGTACTAATACATGAGTCACCTGGCTAATACCTGAACTAATATTTGAGCCACCTGACTGATCTCTTTGCTTTTACTGCTAATCCCTTGAAAGCAGTCTTGACTCAAAAGTCATATTGATCTTTGAAAACTGAAAGTTCAAGCTTCTGCCTGGCTCCAAATTTTCTAAGAGTGTCATAGTGAATATGACTAAACCCCATCCACTATCCCCCACCCCCTTAGGCTTTTCCTACCTCTCTGACCTCATCCTTGTCCCCTGAATCCTCCTGTGACTCTGCACTCTGTGGGCTTTCTTCTCTCTCTCATGGGACAACTTACTTCTTTCTCAGAACAGGTTTCTTACAAATGTTCTTTCTTCATCTGGAAAAATTACCACTTGGGTTTTGTTTTTGCTTGCTTGTTTTGTTTTCTGTTTGTCTCAGGATTTGTTCTCTTCATTGAGGTATCTGTTTGTATGCTATGGCTTCAGAAAGTTTACTTGTCTATCTCTTTCAAATTTAGTATCAACACTCAAGCTCTTCCCTTACACTGGACTTTTCTATTCAATGTGTCATAAAGTAGTTCTTCCCCGGCTTTGGTCTAACCAAATGAGTCATGTAGAGATAGTGCTCTTGTCTACTACCTACCTTAAATTCCCTCTTACTGGGAACAGCCTTCATCTGTTTAACTCAGAATACCGTTTACACATTAAGTGTTACTATTATTTAGTTGTAATTACATAGATGAGTTTGACATTTTGTTCTATTCTCCTCTATTTACTTTTTTGTTCTCATTTGTAAAAATTCTTCATCCAAATTAAATCTTATCAGTTAGTCAAATGCTATCTTATATGTTTATGCATTTACTGGGAAGTAATTGACTTTTTCTGTTAGAACTTTTATTCCAATGTAACAGGAATCAATTCTGGCTTAGGTAGTTTTGTAGATTAGAATTCTTTCTGTTTTAACTTGCTTTTTTGAGGGATACTTTAAATAGAATAATATTCTCATTCCTGATGTTTAGGAATACAAGTTATAATAAATATACCCATTATGTGTCGACACCACAGTTAACCACAGCCATAAGGTCTTGGAGTCTACTCTGTCCAGCTTGTTACAGCAAAATCAAATTTTGCTAGATTTGTGATACAATATTTACAATTTTAAATGTATTGAAAGTGAAACCCCAATTCAAAATTTCACTTTCTAATTTTCTATTGCTACTCAAAATATAGTTGCTTTTTCTATAATTATCTTGTACAGTGCAACCTTGATATGTTTTTGGCAGTTCCAATAGCTTTTCATTGGACTTTCCCCATATTTTACTAAGACAATCATTGTCTGAACCAATTTATCTGTCATGTTTTCTAATTTTTATATTATGCTTCTTCTTCCTGCCCTACTGTACTGGCAAAACCTGCAGTGTGATTTTGAATAGTAAGTCTGACATTCTAAGCTCTAAATTTTATAAAGAAGAAATGTTCATTGTTCACTATTGACTATGATGATGCCTGTAAGGTTTTCTATACAAATTTTAACACCTAAAAGGAATTCTCTTCTGTTCCTAGTTTGCAAATATGTTTCTTATTGAGGAGATACTGCATTTGTGGAGTGTATTTTTCTTCAATTACTAATATAATCTTATTCCCCCCACATATTCTCTGTCATTCTATTTCCCTTTCATCAGTCATACATTGCCATTGAGTGATTTCCAAAAATTGATCCAGGTTTTTATACATATTAAGCTAAATATGGTCCTGATTTTTCCCACTTCTATTTATTGTTTAATACAACTTTTTATAATTTTTTTCATAAATACCCATGGTCTAGTAGCTTTTGCCTTGGTGCTAATGTGTACTTTTTATATCAGTTTAAGTGATATTGTACAAGTATTCTTTTTGACATTTTCCTGAATTTGTCAAAGAAAACTTCTAGGCCTGGGTTTTTCTCTGCTTTAGATTTTTTTTTTTGAAAAATGAATTCAATGTCTTTGGTGGATATAGAATTACTCCAGTTAAATAATTAATTTATTTTTTAGTAATTAATTAATTCCTTTCCCACTGATATTCAACAATTTGTATCTTTTGAGGAATGTATCTGTTTTGTCTCTGCTGTTTCATTTGTTTAAGGCATAGAACTTCATTGTATTTTCTTAATACACATGCATGTCCTGGTACCCACAGAAGCTAGAAGAGGGTATCTGACCCTCTAGACCTGGAGTTACAGACATTTATAGGGCACCATGATAAGACCTTGGAATCAAACCTGGGTCTTGTGGAAGAGCACAAAATGCTCTTAAACCAGTACTTCTTATTGTAAGATCTATTTGTAAGGCTTTCAACCTTTATTTACTGTTTGTAATACTTGTTTGCTCTTGTTCTTTCTTTTCTTTTCTTTTTTACCTTTTCTTTTCTTGATCAGTCTTGTGTGCCTTTTCCTGGCAAGATATTAAGAAATGTCTAGCTGCATGGTGTTGGCACATATTTTTTAAACCCAGCACTTAAGAGGCTGAGGCAGATGGATCTCTGCGAGTTTGAGGGCAGGCCTGGTCATGAATGGAGTTCCAGAACAACTAGTGCTGTTACAAAAAGAAACTTTGTCTTGAAAAACAACAACAACAATAGCAAACTAGAACAAAAAACAAATGAACAAACAAAAACAACAATGAGAAAAGAGAAATGTCTTCACCATAGATAAAAAAAAAAACACACTAAAAGACTAAAGAATCAGTTCTGTCCACATCCATCATGGCAAACTAATGAATTTATTAAGATTACTTATATGGACATGTGCTTTTGGATAATCCAAATTTACACTGTGAATATGTTTTACTGTCATTTTGGTTAATAAAAAATAATTTTGGGGCCTATAGCAAGGCAGAATATGTCTAGGCAGGAAAGAAAGGCAGATTCTGGGCAGAAGGTAGCTAATTGCCTGGAAGCAGGATGTGTAGAAAATGAGATAAAGCCAGGAGCCATGGATATACATAGATTAATAGAAATGAGTTAATTTAAATGTAATGGCTAGTTAGTAATAAGCCTGAGCTATTGGCCAAATATTTTATAACCAATAAAAACTTCTGTGTGTTTATTTGGGACCAGATAGTTGGGCCAAAAGAAAAAGCCCACCTCCTCCATGTACAGACATGAGTGCCTGCAATCAGCAATGCCTCTGTGAAGTCCTAGGAGATACTTATCAGCAGTAATGCCACTGAAGAATTCCATCCAGTCATGGACAACTCAAGAAGAGTCCTCTGAGAGGCTTATGGACAGCTATAGAGCAATGGATTGCCACACTAGTCAATGCTCAACATCAGAACTGATGGAACCCAAGCAACCATGTGTAACCTTAGAGAACAACGACACTGCAGCCTGATTAGCCTTTCGTCTTTACTCTTTTACTTTTGATCTTTTCGAAGCAGTAGTTGTTATGTTTATTTCATCGATGTCTTTCTTAAGGTTTGCTTTGTGGTTTATTTTATTTTGTTTTTGTATTTTTAATCAGGCAAGAGTTTTAAATCAGGGAAAAATGGGAAAGCAGTCCCCTGCTACAATAGAGTGTCTTACATTTAGAGAAAGTTCAGGGGTTGAATAACTGAAGGGCAATGGTTGAACCTCATCCTACAAAAATCTGCTTTCTCCCCTGCCAGGCAAATATGTGTTTAGATTATTGTTTTTATTCCCATTCATGTATGCATCTTTTAAAACTGCATACTTTACAGTAGTCTGTTATTAGAGGGACCTTACATTAAGTTGGGGTTGGGTAGTGTTATTTCTGTGCTTTTCTCCATCTACCATGTGTTTAATTCTCCTAGTCTTTTCTCACATTTTGTGATGGCCAGTGTTGCATGACTGTGTGACGAGACCAGTGGGTGTCCAAAGAGCTGATGAAACAGAACATGTGAGTATTTTCACGAGACATTAACAGTTGAATTGGTTAACTGGGCACAAACAATCACAATCACCTGTGTGAATGGGCAGCCGTCTATCGGTTTAGAGCTTAGATAAAGAAAATAAAAAAGATGGTCAAAGGGTAGATGCTCTCTAAACTGAGACATCGATTTTCTCTGTCATGTGGACAGTTGTATTTTTGTTCTTATACCTATTGAGTGAAAATAGGATGTACCCATGTTAGAGTTAATGTTGACTCTCAACTTGACTGACTATAGAATCAATTAAAAGAAATGTTTCTGAGCAGGTTTATGAAAGCATTTCCAGGAATAATTAAATGAAGGGAGAAAACCCTCACCCTCAGTATGTGACACCTTTGGGTGAAAGCACTGATGTAGATATCTGAAGAAAAAACAGATCTGCTTGCTTGCCTGCCTCATTTCTCAATGGTGTGAGTACGGCTGTTTCTGTTGCTGCTTCTATCCTTGGCTGGCATCAGACTTTTGTAAGTGGAGGTTGCTTGTTCACTTCTGGTTGCTCAGACCTGAAACAATCACACAGAAACCATATTAATTAAAATGCTGCTTGGCCTATTAGCTTGGAGTTCTTATTAACTAACTCTTACATCTTAAATCCTATTATTTTGTATTTTATCACTTGGTTTGTAATTTACCAGTAAGGTTCTGGGGGCATCTGTCTCCTTCAGCAGCTACATAGAGTCTCTCTGACTCCACCTACTTTCTCTCTATATTTCTGTTTGGATTTCCCGCCTGGCTTTACTCTACTAAGCCATTAGCTGAAACGGCTTCTTTAATAACCAATCATAGTAAAATATGTTCATGGCTTACAAAGGGGAATCCCACATCAGACTCCAACTTCTTTGGGTTTCAAAATGGAACAAAGATCAGTGACTGTCTAAGAAATTTTCAGTCCTTAAGCTCCATATTGGGGCAGTAAAGGCAGCTTGCTTCACAAACTGAGCAACTCCTGGGCTCTTAAATTTTCAAAGGAACTGATGACTACTATTGGATTACCCAGCGATGCTAGAGACACACCCCCCCACACACACAAACACATGGTTTTGTATTGACTCTGTTCTATACCATACCTCTATTGGTTCTGTACCACCCTTTCAAACTCTTACTTAGAGTTTTAGACATACTTTTCTGGTTCTTCAGCTTCAACCGTCAGATCAAGGGATATCTTAGCTCTCATAATTTTGTGATATGTCTCTTCTTTTAAATCTCTCTGTCTCTGTATCCCTGTTTGTCTCTGCCTCTATCTCTGTCTCTCTATTTCCCTCTCTCTCTCTCTCTCTGTGTGTGTGTGTGTGTGTGTGTGTGTGTGCTGAGCCAAGATCGTGCTCTATTACTCAGGCTGACTTGAAGCTCACTATGTTGTCCAGACTGTTCTCAAAATGGCAATTGTCCAGTCATAGCTTTCTACCCATGTTATGGGATTATAGCTATGAAGGCATGAGCCATCATGACAACTTCTAATTTTATTTTGAGGATCTGCTCTCCTCATGTAATTACCTTGTATGCACACACCTGACTGGCAGGAGGACATCCATAGTTGACATTGTATTGTTTCAGGACACTGGCATAAAAAACTGAGAACTCGTCCAGAGTCAAACTGAAATTTGCAGAGAGAATTTCATGAAGTCAAGGTCTTTCTCCTCCCTTCCTTCTTTATATCTCCTTTGCCCATTCAATTTGTTTGGCTTCACCCCTGCTAACATCCCTTTTACTTAAAAGCTGCTAATAAAATAGGTGTGTACCTATTTTAGTCTGACGCCAACCTATTCAATTAGAGCATTTATTTGAGGGCTCATTGTATTTATAATAAAAGGCATCATACCACATATGGTAAATGCTCAAAGAAGAAAAATTTGAGGCCTTATTTACATAAGTTTTGCAACTGTTCTATTTAATGACTGTACTATTACATATGCTCTAGCACCTAGTGAGCATTCTTCATGTTCGGTTCACAGTCCTTGTTTGGAGAAAAAACAGAATATGAAAAGTCTCCCACAAGCTTATTTGTTAAAACACTTGATTTCCAGCTGGGATATTTTGTTTATTTTT
>PVIU01027913.1:0-19750 GCA_004026605.1 Ondatra zibethicus | reverse complement strand
CACTGATTTCCAAAGTGGTTGCACAAGTTTGCATTCCCACCAGCAATGGATGAGAGTTCCCCTTACTCCACATCCTCTCCAGCATAGGGAATCGTTGGTGTTTTTGATTTTGGCCATTCTGACAGGTGTAAGATGGTATCTCAAAGTTGTTTTGATCTGCATTTCCCTGATTGCTAAGGAAGTTGAACATGACCTTAAGCTATGTTATTTCTTAAGTATAATTATTTCAAAATAAAAATTTAGTTAAGAAGCAGTCTAAACAACCCAATTCTTTAATAAAAAGAATCTAGATTATGAACCTATTATTAGAGTACATAGGAATGCCTACTTATCATGTGATCCCCTCCCCACTGGGCTTTTTCATTGCCACTAGCTCTGAATAGAAACCCAAGCTTCTCATATGACCCGAGATTTCCTAGCAAAAACTGGTAAAGATGTGTGTTCTTGTAGAATGAGTCCAGTAATTAGAGACAATTGACTGAATGTTTATATAGCCTCCCGAGTCACATGTTAAAGTCCTAACCTTCAAAGTGCCAATATTAGGAGTTTGGATCATCAAGAAGTGATTAGAAAATAATGGCAGTCTTCAGAAATAGGGTTAGTGCAAGTATAAAAGATCCTAGAGCAATACCTTGTCCTTTTTGCCATCTGAGGTTACAGTAAGAAATGATCTCATCAATGAGGGAACAGGCTTTTAGAGAGACTGCATTAATCTCAGGGACTTCTCAGCCCCTAAAGTTGAGGAAAGTAAATTTCTATTTAAAAATATTTCTTTATTATTAATATATATGTATATATGTGTGTGTGTGTGCATTGAGATGGGGCACATGTATACCACAACATGCATATGGAGGTTAGAGTACAACTCTTGGGAATCAGCTCTCTTCTTCTATCATAAGTTCTCAGCATCAAACTCAGGTCGTCATGTTTATATGGCAAGAACTTTTACTCATCGAGCCATCTTGCTAGCCTAAATCATAATGCACCCAGTCTATGATATTTCACTATGACAGTCCAAACTAAGATATAACATCTGAAGACCTGGGTTCTAGTTCTGACTCCCATTCATTAACTACAAATGATTTTTATCTGAACTAGTGCCTTGATTTTTTGAATTTAAAAAATGTCTTCAATTGTAAACCCAAGATAAATAGTAGTGGCACTGTCTATAGAAGCACTGTGGGGGAATCATGAGATAATGGATGTAAAAGTAAAACATGGCCAGACAGTGGTGGCACACGCCTTTAATCCCAGCACTTGGGAGGCAGAGGCAGAAGGATCTCAGTGAGTCTGAGGTCAGTCAGGGCTACCAAGGAAGTTCCACGATAGCCAGGACCGTTACACAGAGAAATTCTATCCTGAAAAACCAAAAAAAAAAAAAAGGCAAACTGTAAAGCATGATGTATTAGGCAGAGGTTTTGTATTTGTGTAATAGACATTTTGCCGATGTATGGAGGTAGCTGATAAAAGTTATCAGCTTAATAAATAATGAAAAATGATAAATGGAGACTTTTTCTCAAGTATTTGGAACAAAGCAGATATATAGCACATTCAATCAAAAAGAAAAAAGCAATATATACAAGATAAAGAGCTAATAGAGTCATTAAATTACTCTCTGTATAAAAAGCTAAGCATATGGTCATGTTTCAAGGTATGGGCAATAATGGACAGGAAACACATCAGAAAAGTAGGAAGCACCAGGCTCTCTAAGAGATGAGAGACAGGGATTGGAACTGTAGTGTGATGGAATAGAGGTGGTAAAACTACGTTCCTCAGAGCAGCTGTGGAAGAAGTCTCTCACGGAACCATGCAGATTGATAAACAGTCAATATGGAGTTACAGTAAGTCTACTTTATATAGAAAACATAGCTGAAGGTCTGGATGAAGCTCCTGTCTTAGAAGATGATTTTTTCCTGTTACTAGAGGGTTGCAAAAGAAAAGAAATCCAAATTGTTCAGTGCTGAAGTTTTTTCATCTTTAAATTTAGATAGGTCAGAATTTATTTGTTCCAGGAGAATTAGAGGCTCCTTTAGTCACTGATAGTTTGCTCTAGGTTGGCATCCTACTATATTACATTATGATTTGCAGATACTGGTATATAAACTCCTTTGAGGTTCTTCTATGCTATCACATTACCAATATTTCATTCTTATTTTTAGCTTGAAATTTTAAAATGAAAGTAGGTTTTCTTTTTCCTCCTTTTCTTTATTTTTCTCTCATACAATATATCCTAACAACAATCTCTCCTCTTTTTGCCTCTACCTTCCCTCTCCCCCAGATCCATTGCTTCTCTGTTTCCCTTCAGGAAAGAGCAGGCCTTCCAGGGATATCCACCAAACCCAGCATAGCAGCATACAATAAGACCTGCCACAAACCCTCATATTAGGGCTTGATGAGGCAGCCCAGTAGGAGGAAAGGGGTCCCATGAGCAGGCTAAAAATAAACAAATGGGCAATCCTGCCTCCATAAATCCTCAGATTGAGACTGAGGGTGAGACTTGTCTCCTTTTGTTTTATATTCCTCTCTAGGGCTGGGACTAAAGGTGTGCACCACTACTACCTGACTTCTATGGCTGACTAGTGTGGCTGCTGGGATTATAGATGTGTGCAACCACTGCCTGGCCTGTATGGCTGAATAGTGTGGCTGCTTTGTACTGATCTTTAGGCAAGCTTTATTTATTAAAACACAAATAATATACCACTATAAAAACCTATTCCTTAGTAAACGTATACTAGAAAATTCCTACCATTAACTATTTATATTTCATAAACACTTTGTAGTACATATCTTCCTTGTAATGTGAATTTACCACAAAACTCATCAGAAAGTATCATTCTATATGAATTCTACTATACAAGACACATTGGTTCCTTAAAATCAGCTCAAAGTTTAATATTGCTCTTTGACTTACAGTTTGGCTAATGAGGCTCAGAGCATTTTTTAAATGGTCCCAAATCTCTCTCAGAGAATACAGAACTGTACTTGATACTCCATCTGACACCAAGAGGTCAATCAAGTTGTGCATGCATTCACTGAAAAACAAAAAGAGAAAAGTCATCCCATAAGGAATGAAATTAATGGCCCTGTGGCTAAGAAGTCAAATTTGAGTCTCATTTACACCAAGAACTTCACAGCATTTCTGCTTTCCTCCATTTTCTCTTGCTTCTAACCTTAGAAGCAAGATTTCTGAAGGTGTAAAAGAGGTCAATCAGTCCTTCCTTTGATCATGCCTGTGTTTGTCTTTTTAGACAACCTTGCATTTCCTTCATGGAGGAATTGTTTAACTTTGTGTGTGTGTGTGTGTGTGTGTGTGTGTGTGTGTGTGTGTGTGTGTGTGTGTATGTGTGTGTGTGTGTATGTGTGTGTCTATCTGTGTACATATGCGCCCGCTTATAAGGAGGTCAGGGGATAATTTTCTAGAGATGGTTCTCTCTTTCCACTATGTGAGTCCTGGAGATTGAACTCAGATCTTCAGATTTGAAAACATGTACTTTCATCTGCTGCACCATTTTGCTGGCCAAATTATGCCACTGTCATATTTTATGAGCTGATTCAACTTATGGGCATTTAAAGGATCGTGCTACTTCTCTAAGTGGACAAAGGAACTGGGATTTAAATTGTAAAAAATGGAAATCTCACTTCTCAGAACAGAAAGACTGTCATGAATTTTTCAAGAGAAAACCTCCCCATATCACCTATTATTGTTACTTAAAGACAAGTAGTAGGTAAAAAGAAGAAAATAAAGAAAAGCTGTTGAAGTTGAGTGGTGGCTACTAATTTCTGATCACTTGGGATATTTAGCAAATGACATGAAGGAAGAAAGATACATAGAAATATTTCATTATATAACTAGACAATGAAAATCAAGATACACCCATTTTTTTCTCTCCCAGGAACAGCAGATTCCTTGATCTTCCTTAATATTCCCCAGTGTCTAATATAATTCTTACTACAGAGCAGTTCATAGGTTAGTTTCTCTATCATCTTCTATGTTGGCCCAGTTGATTATGGTGGATGACTTATGAGACACCAATTACAATTTTTTGGCTTCCAAAAAACCTGATTTAGGTGTTGAATTACATTTACTAACCTGTATTTCAAAACATCAATTGGCTCTTTATTTTTGTGGATGAATAAAAGTTTCGTCAAGGCCTTCTGTGCAACAGCAGGATAGTGTGCAGGCTTATCCATAGCTAGCACTAGAGGAGGGGAAGGGAAATGGCTGTCAGCACCACCATGATCTTATTCATTGCAGTGTGCATGAACGGCTACAACCTGCATTCTCTAATGGAGCAAGACTCTCTCTTCTCTCTCTCTCTCTCTCTCTCTCTCTCTCTCTCTCTCTCTCTCTCTCTCTCTCTCACACACACACACACACACACACACACACTAAATAAAATGTAATACTGCATCAAATATTTAAATATTTCCAAATTGCTCTATACATTTTAGCAAATTACTAAGGTCGAGTCATCAAAGTAGCTATGATTTCTAGCTACCTAAGTAAAACCAACTTTCTAAGGTTTGAGCTTTCCCTATCATGTAGTTACATAACTAAATTCCACATATAGAATATATTTGAGCACCTATTGTGAGCAGTGTTTTCCACTAAGATTTATTAGTACAATACATATATGTAACTATTGCTCACAACTCCAGTGAGATTACAATATTATAGAGTGAAAAAGATAAATGTATAAATGATTCCAGTTCAAAATAGTTTAAGAATGCCATCAGAGAGGGAGAAACAAAGTACTATTAGAAATCATTTCCTATCTCAAGGTCAGAAGAGAGAAAACAGTAGGATCTAAATGGGCACTGACCTTACACAAGCAGAAATAAAGCACTTACATGCTATTGTTTCAAGTGTTCTGCTTTCCATATCAGGCATTTTCCATACTGAATCCAGGAAGCTGTACAGTGATGGATCATTCATTTTGGTTTTAACTTCAAACTCATACAACAGAAGCATTGTTCCACAGTCATCACCTGAGAAGTCTCCTAAAGAAAAGGCAAAGTGTAACATTTTCTGTTACTGCACATTAGTACTGCCTCCTGGACTAACCTAACTGGACAGGTTTTCCCATAAGGAAAAACTAATTTCAATTACAATTTGAAGATCATTGCAGTCTCTATCCATAGATGTTCAACATTTTAATATCTATAAACACATCACTATGTTTACTACCTTGTAATGCATTTACTAGCATTTCTTATATATTCTGGAAGTTCTGTTGTCATGGTTGTAACTGGACTGAAAATTCTCTGCTGCTGTTGATAAGATTCTTACCTGCCTCCTTTGAGCTTGAACTTATATCCATGTTCATAGCGGAATTAAACAGAAAATACAATGCTGATGAACTAACTGGTTTTATTTTGAGCAAAAGAGTTTGCAAATTTGTTTCATTTGTTAGGTCGATAGTATACCTTGGTTCTCATCACGGACAGATGACATACAGCATATTTTGTGAGACGGTTTTATTTACCTTCTGTTGAATGAATGTTTGAGGTAGCTGGGTGCAGTAGCATGGCATGGTGGTGCATGGTATGGTGCTACACACCTGTAATCTTGGCACTTGGGATGCTGAGGGCAGGATCATTGAGAATTGAAAGCCAGCCTGAACTACAGTGCAAGATCGTGTTTAAAACGTTTTAAGGTATAGAATACGTACAATAAACAGAATGAAGTGTCTCTAAACCTCAATAACAACTGGGTGAATTTCTATACCCTAATCCTGCTTTGAACCACTATTTGACTAGAGTTCAGAATGATTTGCTGTGTTGTGTCTTGGTTTGTTTGAGATAGTCTCCTTATAAAGCCCAGGCTGTTTTAAAACTCTCCATCCTGCATCAGCTAGGATTACAGTATGTGCCATCATATCCAGCTAGAGAGTTCATAAAGTCAACTTATTGTTCATGGAATGTTCTCATTTTATTACAAAAGCTGCAAAATAACAAAGGGCTAATTAGTCATAAATAAAATGCTAGATTAATTATCATGTGTCACTATTCCTAGGGAGATGTGAGAAAACATCTACTCATGCCAGATAGGAAACTGAAGATACACCAAAGTAAGGATACTACCAAAGACCAACTTGGTGAACCACTGAGTTTTATTGGTATCACTTACAGAAATATCATTGAGGGGTTACTTACAGGAGCAGAAATGACTCAAAGACAGCTGCATCATCAAAAACCCACCCCAGTATGAGTGACAGCTCACAAAAGCTGGAAATCTGGAGTGCACTGCACAAGCTACAAGCATATCACAGGTTCGAGAGTGCCCTTTCGAGGTAGTTCAGTTGTTCTGAGCATCTTCTAGGCAGCTTGCTTGTCTCTGTTTCTTCCAGGCGGCTCAACTTAAGAGTGTCTCTCAGAAGTTCTTACTGCTTAAATATGCTTCAGGAGGGAAGGACCCAGTGCATCTGGCCAGTTTCAGGGACTTCTTAAAGCCAGTAACTTGTTTACTTCCTGATCTCAAGGAGCTTGCCTATAGCAGGGAGGTTTTACTTTGCCTTAGAACATCCCGTTGTTTTAACTGCCTACAACCACCCTGTGTTTTAATGAATCCCCCTTAGGATATCCTGGTGTTGCACTGGCCTTTGAATATACATTCTGTCTTAAAATATCCTATTGTTGCACTCCCTTTAATATCCTGGGTTTAATGAACTTCCTTCCAAGATGGAAAGTTTTGATCATGGAGGAAACTGCTACACAATAGAGCGCCCCCTTTCTGAAAATGCTTAGGAGCAGAAGTATTTCAGAGTTTTCTAGATTTTGAATACTTGCATATTTATGAGATATATTGAGAATTAGACAAAATCTAAAGACAAAATTCATTTGTTCTGTTATACATCTATGAAGAACATGAAGGTAATTTTGTATATGTGTTTTCTGCCCTTCTCCTTCCTTTTTCTCTCCTTTCTTCTTTTTCTTTCTCTTTATTTATATGTGTGCAGGCACGTGGAGTTTAGAGGACAACTTGCAGGGGTTGGTTCTCTCCACCTACCCTATGGGTCCTAGGGATCAAGCTCAGGTCATCAGGATTGACAGCACGCCTTTTGCCTATCTTGCCATTTTGTAGGCTTTCCCCTCACTTTTTAGACAGGGGTTTGGTATGCAGTCAAGGTTGCTCTAAGTTTTGGTATGCTCCCCACCTCTTGAGTACTGGAATTACAGGTGTGAACCAATGCTTATATAATATCTTTAGTACCCTTTGGTTTTTACTCTGACTGGTCATATAAGGTCAAATGTAGAATTTTCCACTTGTGGAATTATATCTATCCTAAAATGTTTGGATTTTGGTGATTTGGATTTTCAGATTTCAACCTGCAAAATAAATTGTAGTTTATAATCACAGCCATAGATAAGAAACTTCTATACCTGTTATTACCAGTACTGAAGTTAGAACATGATTCTCCCATAGTTTTATGTTACCTCCTAAATTATACTACCATTAAATTTATAGAAACTTTAGTGGGTTCCTTCAATTTTGCACAGTTTTCCAAATGAGTTTACTCTGGTTGCAGAAAACATTCATTTCTTCAATCATTTTTCAGCTGTTCTAGTTTTTCAACATTTTCTGATGTTTTGTTTTTTTCTTTTACTCCTTCCTGGTGTTCAATCACGTGGCTTCAATCACTCTTTCCAAGACAGTACAACACTTGCTAGGAACAGTGGAGTGAAGGCCAGTGGACCCTTCACAGCACATTCTACAATATACTCAGTCCAAGTCTTTTTTACCAAACAACTTTGTGGCAGTCCTAGAAAAACTTAGGCCACAGTTGTGATCCCTAACTTGATCTTAGGACTGTTGGTGAGCCAATGGCAAAGTTAGATGATCTTTCATTGTCTTCTTTGGTTCTTATGTATGGCTCTGAAGCTTTAATTCTTTTCTAATTGTTAAAATTAGTGCTTTATTTTTGAAGCATAATTTTACTTTAAAGAATAGATAATAAAGCACAGTCATTCAAATTTAGGCATCTGGCTAAATATTTTAGCCAAAATTAACAAAAGAAAGCTGTTACTTTAAGAATAGTAGCATTATTTTTGCCAATATTAAACTTGAGATTTCAAGCAAATGTTTGAAATAAATTATTTTAGATTTATTTATTTTTATTTCATGTTTATAGGTGTTTTGTCTGCATGCATGTGTCTATGCACTACATCTGGTAGCCGTGGAGGCTAGACAAAGGCATTGGATCCCCTAGAACTGGAGTTACAGATGCTTATGAACTTCCATGTGGGTGCTGGGAATCAAATCTGGTTCCTCTGGAAGAGCAGTCAGTTACCTTAACCTCTGAGCCATCTTTCCAGCCCAAGTGTTAGAATATTAAAACACTGTTTTCATCACTATGAGATGGTAGCTTACCAAAGAACATCTAAAGATTTTTTTCTGAGATTACTTATATTAACAAAAACTAATATTATTTGCTAAAATTTTAATATATAATAAATGTAACTATTTTATTGTATAAATTAATGTGCCAATGTTTGAACAACCTTCATAATTAGGGAAATAACATTTTCCAAATGACAATGTAGAGTATCACCTTGATAAAATCACTAGGAAGAGGTCTGTCCATTCATAGTGGCAGACACTAGATTTTAGTGTAACTGCATGAAAACTGAATGGTACTGTTTCTATCCTTTAGCTAGCCTGTTTTTTTCTCAACCTGAGATAATTCAACAGATGAAAATGTTAATTAACCTTGATTTGATCAGTGAATGCTGTGTTGATATATGACTTACACATAAATACCATAGAAATAAAGTCTTTGAAGAAAGAAATCTAAGAAGATATCAGAAAATGGAAAGATCTCCCATGCTCTTTGATAGGTAGAATCAACATAGTAAAAATGGCAATCTTACCAAAAGCAATCTACAGATTCAATGCAATTCTTATCAAAATCCCAACACAATTCTTCACAGACCTTGAAAGAATAATACTCAACTTCATATGGAAAAATAAAAACCCAGGACAGCCAAAACGATCCTGTACAATAAAGGAACTTCTGGAGGTATCACCATCTCTGACTTCAAGTTATACTATAGAGCTATAGTAATAAAAACAGCTTGGTATTGGCACAAAACCAGACAGGTGGACCAACAGAATCGAATCAAAGATCCAGATATCAATCCACACACCTATGGACACCTGATTTTTGACAAAGAAGCTAAAATTATACAATAGAAAAAAGAAAGTTATGCTGGCATAACTGGATGTTTACATGTAGAAGAATGAAAATAGATCCATATTCATCCCCATGCACAAAACCTATGTTCAAATGGATCAAAGACTTCAACATGAATCTAATATGAATCCAGCCACATTGAACCTCATAGAAGAAAAAGTAGGAAGTAGCCTTGAACGCATTGGCACAGGAGACCACTTCCTGAATATAACACCAGTAACATAGATACTGACAAAAACAATTAATAAATGGGGCCTCCTGAAATTGAAAAGTTTTTGTACAGCAAAGGACACAGCCAACAAGACAAAATGGCAGCCTACAGGATGGGAAATTTCTTCACCAGCCCCACATCAGACAGAGGGCTGATCTCCAAAATATATAAAGAACTCAAGAAACTAGACATCAAAATGCCAAATAATCCAATTAAAAATTGGGGTATAGATCTAAGCACAGAACTCTCAACAGAGGAATCTAAAATGGCTGAAAGACACTTAAAGAAATGATCAGCATCCTTAGCCATCAGAGAAATGCAAATCAAATCAACCCTGGGACATCATCTTATACGTGTCAGAATGGCTAAGATAAAAAACACTAATGACGATTTATGCTGGAGAGGATGTGGAATAAGGGGAACACTCCTCCATTGCTGGTGGGTGCCACTTTGGAAAACAATATGGTGGTTTCTCAGAAAATTGGGAATCAAGCTACCTCAAGATCCAGCAATACCATTCTTGGGCATATACCCAAAGGATGCACACTCATACCACAAGGACATTTGCTCAACTATGTTCATAGCAGCATTATTCGTAATAGCCAGAATATGGAAACAACCTAGATGCCCATCAACCAAAGAATGGATAAAGAAAATTTGGTACATTTACACAATGAGTATTATTCAGTGGAAAAAAATTACATCAGGAAATTTGCAGGCAAATGAATGGAACTAGAAAAAAACCATCCTGACTGAGGTAACCCAGACCCAGAAAGACAAACACGGTGCACTCACTCATAGTGGGTATTAGACATAAAGCAAAGGATAACCAGCCTACAGTCCACAACCCCAGAGAAGTCAGGAAACAAGGAGAACCCTAAGAGAGACATACATGGATCGCCCTGGAAAGGGGGAATAGACAAGATCTACTTAGTAGATTGGGAGTGTAGGAGGAGGAGGGAGGGTGCAAAGGGAGTGGGGAGGGGGAAGAGTATAGAGGGGAGGAGAATATGAGGGATTGGGAAAGTCAAGTTAGGGGAAGGACACAGGAGAGCAAGGAAAGACATATCTTGATAGAAGGAGCCATTATAGGGTTATCAAGAAACCCGGAACTTGGGAAATTCCCAGGAATCCACAAGGATGACTCTAGCTAAAACTCTAAAGCAATAGTGGAGAGGGTACCTGAACCAGGTTTTCCATGGAATCAGATTGATGACTACCTTAATTATCATCATAGAACCTTCATCCAGTAACTGATGGAAGCAGATGTTGAGACCCACAGCTAAGTACTGGGCCAAGCTCCTGGAGTCCACTCATAGAGAGGGAGGAGCAATAATATGAGCAAAGGGGTCAAGACCATGATGGGGATACCCACAGAAACAGTTGTAATGTAATGGCTTTTTGGAACCCTAGTTTACGTGGATGCACACCTTCCTAGGCTGGGATGGAGGGGGGAGGGCCTTGGACTTTCCACAGGGCAGGGTACCCTGCCCTCTCTTAAGTATGGAAGGGGAGGAAGGAGGGTTAGTGGGGGAGCGGGAGGGGAATGGAAGAAGGGGAGGAAGTGTCAATTTTTGAATGGAAAAATTAAAAAAAAAAAACAGTTGACCCGAGCTAGTGGGATCTCACTGACTTTGGACTTACAGCTGGGGAAACTGCATAGGACTGAACTAGATCCTCTGAATGTGGGTGACAGTTGTGTGGCTTGGACAGTGTGTGGGGCCTCTGGCTGTGGAACCGTATTCATCCCTGGTTCATGAACTCACTTTTTGGAGCCCATTCCCTATGGAGGGATACCTTGCTCAGACTAGATACAGGGAGGAAGGTTTGGTCCTGCCTCAAGTGATGTGACAGACTTTGTTGATTCCCCATGGGAGGCCTCACTCTTTCTGAGGAGTGGTTGGGTAGTGGAGTATGGAATAGGGGTAAGGTGGGGAGAGTAGGAGGAGGGGAGGGAGAGGAAACTGGGATTGGTATGTAAACTTAAAAAGATTGTTTCAAAAAATAAAATGTGAAAAAAGAAATAAAGATATAATGAAGTGTTAAAGAATTAGATTTAACACTGTTAAGAAGGCAAATGATATTCAGATTTGATACAATCTCATCAGAACCCCAGATAGGGATATTTTCCTCAAGAAACCGACAAATGTTTTTAAAAATTCATATGGAAAGTCAATTTACACAGAATAAGCAAAATAATCTTGAAAGAATATCAAAGTTGAGTAGTTAGAATTTTCTGATTTCAAAGTTTACTACAAAGGAACGAAAAGATGGATATTATGGTACTGCCATAAGGACAGATGCATACATCAATGAGATCTAATTGATAATCCAGAAATACAGAGATGCATATATGTCAAACTAATTTTTCACATGTGAGAAAAGACTATTCATAGGGAATGACTGGTCTTTGAAACAAAAAGTTCTGGGACAAGTAGACGATTACATGAAAAAGAATGAAATTGGAATTTTACCTGATAACACATACAAAAATTAATTCAAAATGGATCAAGCCTTTTTTCTGGGTGAATTCCAGTCTGAAGGGACTAGATTAGGCACTGTGTTAGTGGGTTCTTAAAAGGTGTAGCTAACCTTCCTGTTTTTTCTTGTTTCATACTAGCTTACCCTTTAACCTTCTGCCATGTTATGCTCTCATAACTCCCCAGCCTCCAGAATTATGAGACAAATTATATAGTAGATAAGAGCTATCTGAAAAAATGCACATCATTGATCATGAGGAAGAATAGTCACCAGTAAAATCAAAGCCAGCATAACCTACCACTGCACACTCACTAGGATGGCTGGAATTTTTAAAAAAAATATTGCTAATGAGGTAAAGAAATTTGAAGCTCCATACACTGCTCATGGGGATGTAAAAATGTACAAATTCTTTGGAAAATATTTTGGCAGTTTCTCAAATGATTAAGCATAGTTACCATATTACTAGCAATTCTACTCCTAGGGACATATCCAAGAAAAGTAAAAATATGTACAGACAAAAAACTTCTATATAAATGTTTATAGCAGCGTTGTTCATAATTACTGTAAGATAGAAACAAGCCAAATGTCTATCATTGATCAATAGATAAGTAAAATAAAATAGTATATTTGAGTCAGGCGGTGGTGGCACACTTGTGAGGCAGAGGCAGGCGGGTCTCTGTGAGGTTGAGGCCAGCCTGGTCTACAAGAGCTAGTTCCAGGACAGGCTCCAAAGCTACAGAGAAACCCTGAAGAAAAGAAACAGCCTATATTAAATAATCTAGTCACAAACCATACAAACGATATGATTCCATCTACATGAAACATTCAGAATATGCAAATCTATTTGAAGAGAATATAAATTAGTCGTTTGTGAAATGTAAGAGTCGATAAAAGGTTCCAAGTTTCTTCATGAGATAATGAAATGCTCCCTTAGTATGGTTGCAGATATCTGTGTATGGTAGAATCTATTGAATTATACATTTTATGGGTAAATTGTATGGCATGAGTTATATCCCAATACATTCATTTTTCCAAAGAAAAATTCAACGTTAAAATACTAACTAGTTTGTATGTGTGGTTGCCTGTGGGAGTGTATGTCACATGTGGGGGCACCTGCAGAGGCCAGCAAAGGCCATTGAATCCTTAGTACTGGATTTACAGGTGGCTATGAACTGTCAATGTGGGTGCCAGGAACTGAATTGGGATCCTTTGAAAATCAGGAAGTATTCTTGATTGCTAAGCCACCTCTCTAGTCCCCACATTTGTTTTTCCAATTGAATTCAGTATATCCTATTGAGCTTGATTTCTTTTTCTCAGGATAATACCTGTAATTTTCATCTATATTTTCACATGGACTAGAGACTATTTCCTTTTGTTGTTTTGCAGTATTCCATTATATGAAAATGATTCAATTTTTAAAAATATATCCTTCTGTTAATGTAGTTGTTTCAGTTTTTTGCTCTTATGAATAGAAATAATGTGAAGATTCTTGTGCTTATTTTACTGAATAGATACATTTATTCTCCTTGAATATGTGCTTATGGGTGAGACTGCAAGATCACTGCTAAGATGTGCGAGTGTCAGGTTTGAGGAGATGCCACTAAACAGTTTTCCAAAGCTATTTAACCAATTGCATGCCTCCCAGCAGTGCATCAAATTATTCAGTTGCTTCCCATCCTTTTTAACAGTTGGAATTCTAAAAAGTCTTTTAAACTTTATTATCACAGGGGTGGGACATGCATACCTTGGTGGTGTGTGGAGATCAGAGGACAAGTTTGTCAGTCACTCCTCTCTACCTTTCTATAGGTCATAGAGATTGAATTCAGGTCATTGAACTTGCATGGTTGTACAGAAAATATTTTTACCCATGGAGTCATCTTGCCAGCCCAACAGTTGGTATTTTGATGTTAGGCACTTCAATGTGTTTTCAATGTGCGGTAATGGTGGCAACACACCTTGAATTCCAGCATTTAGGAGGCAGAGGCAGGTGGACCTCTGAGTTTGAGGCCAGCCTGGTCTACAGAGTGAGTTCTGGGACAGTCAGGGCTACACAGAGAAACCCCGTCTTGAAAAAAGAAACACCCCACCATGGACTGATGGATTTGAACCCTTAATCCCTAGTTAGTGGTACTGTTTGGAAGTTTATGAAACCTTTAGGAGCTGAAGCCTTGTGGGGAAAGTATGTCATTAGGGACAGGCTTTGAAGATTTATGGTCTTGTCCAACTTCCTGCTCTTCTCTGTTTCTCGTGTGAGGATGCAAATGTGATCAGACAGCTTCCCTCTTCTGCCGACAGGAATTGTCTCCCTGTTGCCATGCCCTCTCCACCATGATGGACAGTATCTCTTTGGAACTGTTAGCCCCAATACATCCTCTTCTTCTCTAAGTTTCTTTTGGTCAAGACATTTCAACACAACAGAAGGTAATTAACACATGGTAGCATCACATTTTGCTTCTAATTTATTTTTCCTTGATGAATAATGATATTAAGCATTGGACTACTTGGATATTTTCCTTTGTGATATTCCCATGTAATTCTCATGCCTATTTTGCACTGGATTGTCTTGTTGAGTTGTAGGAGTATTTTTTTTTTACATAGTATGTAATTTGTCAAACTTATGTGTTGTCTTCTTCCTATTTGTGGTTTGTACTATTCTCAGTGGTAGCTTTTGACTATCTAAAGTCTTATTTGTAGCAAGGTGTATTTTATAATTATTTTCATATATAGTTGACAATTCTTTGCATTCTCTAGATCATACAGATATTCCTCTATGATTTTTCTTACAAATTTTATTGTTTTACACTATGATATACCATTTTTTTGAGATGAGATCTTACCATATTGCCCAGGATGGCCCTGAACTCCTGGTCTTAAGTGGTTGTGCCTTAGCCTCCTGTTAGCCATGATTACAGACGTGCCAATGTGCTCAGCCTATCTCAGATCAATGTTTGTATATGGTATGAAGGAGGGGTCAAGGTTAATGTCTTTCCCATATTGATATTATTTTAATATAAAACAAGAGCAACACAACAGACCTGTCCCCATTGTAAAGCACTGGACATGTTTGTTGCAAATCAAATCACTACTTGTTGGTCCATTTCTGGATTCTCTGTTTTGTGATATAAGTCCTAGAATTCTACTTATCTTTTCCACAATTGTCCTTTGCATCTCCAAAATCAATTTCATATCATCCTGTCAATTTCTGCAATTAAATAAGCTGAAATTTTTGACTGGGATTCCATAAATCTATGGATCAAATTGGAAAAACCTGCTTAATAATATTTACTTTTCTAGTTTATGAACATTATACTTAATATGTGTATATACATATACACATATATATTATCCTCATTACTTTAGGTTTTTAAAAATTTGTAATGTTTCCCCTTTTCTGTCTGTCCCCCAAAGAGGCACCTTCTGCCTCTCTCCATTCTCCCTACTTCTCCCTTCCCCCATCTCTCTCTCCTTCTGTTTCTCTCTGATCTTCCCTTCTCTTTCACCTCCATAACCCACTAAATAAAAAAAGAAAAAAATTTCTAGTGTTTCAAAAAATTTCATAGTAGAAGTTTTCTATATCTTTATCAGTTAATTTCTAAGCATTTAATGGTATTTAAAGTGGCATTTCAAAAGTTCTTTTTCAACCATTCTTGCTAGAATATAGAAATAGAATTAATTTTGTATAATGGCCTGTATCTACTAGCCATGCCAAAATCACTTATTTTTCCAACATTAATAAAAATAAAACACAGATATCAAAAACCACATTATCAGTGTGCCTGTGCATCTATGCATATGCACACAGAGACACATGCACTTACAGTTCTAACAACTTTTTTAAAAATTTGAATTTGCTCCAACATGATTGGTATATCAGGGAATATTACATATAATGTAAATTAAGTGTTCCTTTAAATTTAAATTTCTATACCAAATAGCAGATGAATGCAGAGAACTACACCTAGCTGTACTATGCTGTATGTAAGTGCACAACTCAAATTTGTATCAGCCATCTCAGTTCACGACATATGTTATGTGAGATATGTTCATCTATGTCTATTGCTACAAATTCCCCTCAGACTTCAGATACTCCTCCTTCCATTACTTCATATTTCACAAGCTGCAATCTTTTCGACATCCTTTCTTACAAGCAGCCATCAGGACTATTTCAAGCCAAAATGCCATATTTATTGTAGTATTGAAGTATCTTAGTCATTTAACATATACCAAACACTTACAAAATTTTATTAGGTTGTTATCTTTATAAAATATGTCTTTAAATTCTCATGTATATTCCTAACTTCATTTTCTCCACAGCTCCTTAGAATTTATTACACACATTTGCATGCTAGAATCATTTTTAGTAACACATATGTTATGCTATAGAAGAAATGACTATCTACATGCTATTTACAGTAGCATGTGCATTATTGCTAACCTATATTCCCATGAAAATCAGTGTTCTTAACCAGAGCACAGTATTGTGCATAGTATGTTTGTCTTTAACCTTGTGTCCAAGTAAAAACAGTATTTTTCAAAGTTATTTAAGTCAGAATTCTTTCTTCAGTTCCTTCAGTATGTTTGTGTGGTTAAATTTTTATATAGTCAGACTCACTTATCACCATGTTAATTCTATGTGTAGTTCCCTCCACAATCTGGCTGATTTATTTTTATGTTATATACAGTGAAATTACTCTTCATAGTATATAGTTAAATGGGTTTTGATAGTATATACATACATATCACAGCTCCTTACAAAACATCCCTTTGCTTTTATTTCTTATATTGCCCCTTTAAAGTGAATTCATCTCATGTCAAACTTCTGGCAATCACAAAAGTTATTTTTGATTACTATACTTTCATTTATTTCAGGATGCCAAACAAATGCAATTATCTCCATATAGATATAGTCTGTCATTTTTTTAACTTAGTAAATACATTTAATATTAATTTATCACTGAACAACATTTTATTGCATAGGTATATCATATTTCATTTATCAATTTCAATTTACCTTCTGTGTTCCTGCTAGAATTAATTATATAAGCATATCCTAGGAATGGCAGACTGTTCAGTTATCCATAGATAACACATTCAAAGTTATGGTATATAAAAACTGCTTCACTTTTATGATCTCTTTAGAGAGGCAGAACTCCCAGCCAATATATATGCAGGGCAGAGAATGTTTGCTCCACTTTCCAATATAGAAATTAAGGCTGAGAGTCAGGTATGGTGGTTCATACCTATGATTCCAGCACTCAGGAGGTTGAAGCAGGAAGAATGCAAGTTCAGGACAGCTTGGGCAAATTAAAGCTGAGAGATCAATCTGTCCAGCAAACTAATGCAGAGCCAGGCAGGCCTATACTCTCAGGTGTTCTGATTCACAATCTGCTACTAAAAGACAAGAAGGGGAGAGGTGTAACTGGCTAGAAAGTTGGAACGGGACCCCAGAGACTAATTTTTGAAGTATTTAGCCTGACAAAGAGAGAACTAGCAAATATTTTGAAAATGGTCTTACATCAAGATGATCACAGATAATCTTTAGGAGCGAGCCAGGAGAAAGTGATCAATTACAGATGTGATTTCTGGTAGTCCTGGAATTATCCAAACACAATGTTTGGTGGAGGCAATGGTAGCATATACCTCATTTATTGGCACAAGCAGAGAAATCTTCATAACTATCATTAAGAATGAATTAAAGAGTAATATTGGTAATATTTGTCACAATGAAGATGTCATCTTCCAGTCTTAAGTTTTTTGCATACTTTCATCATGAATGGGTATTTAATTTTTCTTTCATTTTTCTTTTCCATCAAGAAGAGCACATTTCCCCCCTTTTTTGGTTAATGTGCACTACCTTTTGCATTGCTGTATTCTTAAACTAAATACTAATTGGCCATAAATTATTCTCTTTGTATATAACTGGATTAAACACACTAATTTTTTTTAGGACTTCTGTACCTATCATTCAGGATAAGGACCTCACCCAAGATAAGAACGTGTAGGGTGTTGTTTGTTTGGTGTGTGTGTATGTGTGTGTGTGTGTGTGTGTGTATGTATGTATGTATAATGGATACTCTTTTCTGATTCTGATATCAGGGTCATGGTAGCCTAAGATCATTATGTTACTTATCTATTTTTCCTATGTTTTATATTGAAATGGAATTAAATCACTTTCTCCACTCTCTTTCCTCCCTCTAGCCTCTTCTAGCTCCCCTCCCTCCATCCCTCCCATGTCCTCCCTACGTTCTCTTTCCCTTTGATTATGATTGTTACATACAATATATATACATGTGTATATACCCCCCACACCACTGAGTCTGTGTTTTTGTTGTTTGTGTGTGTATGGTTTCAGGGCTGACCACTCTGCACTGGACAACCAATAAGGTGGCACATCCCTGGGAGAGGCTAATTCTTCTCCCAGAAGTCACTGGTTGCCTGTAGTTCTTTGTCTAGGGGTGGGTAAGAGATAGTTGTATAAGATTGCCATTACTTCTTAGTATATTTGGAAGAATCTACTAATGAAATAATTTCCTTTATGTAAAGGTATATAAGATTTCGTTTCTTTAACAGGCACAGAACTATTCAAAACATTTGAAACTGGCTTGTTCAGATTCTTTCTCTTTGGGCCAATTCTGATTCACCTGTCAGGAAAAAAGAATAGAGCTTTCAAGGAATTTATTCATTTTGTCTATGGTCAAACTTATTATAGCATAAAATCCATTTTGGAAAATGTTACAAAATCTCTCAAAGATAGTATACATTCTATGGTTAATAAGTGTATTATTCTACATATGTCTCAATAGGTGTTAATTGAGGCTTAGAGTTTGGGAAATCTTGCACAAATAATAATGAATATTTGTAGATCAACTACAGTACATCCTTTGATCAGGAGACACTGTGCTAAGATAACTGTATGGGAAAATGTCTGGATTTACATTTGTGTTTATAAAGGAAAGATGCAATGAGATATATGTTAGGACTACAGAAATTTGAATAGCATTCCTGCTTAGGTCAGCCATTAAGGAAAAGGAATGGTAGTTGTCACCATCTCTTGAATCTTCAATGACTTCCTCATCTCTACCTCTACTTACTGCCATTAGGGCTCTATCTCGTGTTGTTAGAGTAAGTTTATGAAGCCTGTGAGGCATAATTAAAACCAAATGCTGCCCAAACTGAAGACATCTAGATCAACGTCTACCACAGATATTCGGGCATCTCAATGTGTTAGTGTCATTTCATGGCATCAAAAATCCAGAGAGAGAGAGAGAGAGAGAGAGAGAGAGAGAGAGAGAGAGAGAGAGAGAGAGGGTCTAGGTTCCAGTATCCTCTTCAAAGGCATGCTTCTAATGACTTTACTTCCTTTTTTACTAGGCCTCACTTCTCAAAGGTTCTACTACCTCCTAATAGCATGAAGCTGAACGCCAAGCTTTTACCAGACTGGTTTTGAGGGGACATATACGAACACAGTACTCCAGCTAATTATCTAATTTCCTTTAAAAGGAAAACCCTGAAACTCATACTTTTATTTCTGGGGCCAAAGTCCTGACCTAGAATGTACTCTAGAAAATCCACTTGTTTGTTTAGCATACATAAAGATTAACTACAATTGTCTTTTCTCTTGGGCAATCTGAAAACAATCTTTAAGTATTTCTTAGCCATTGAGAACTAATCTCTACAGGAAAAGTAACCCATGACCGATTAGTACTTATTAAATCAATGGAACTATCAAGTAAAGACTGCCTGCTGAAGGGCTATACATGTAATCTGAGTTTCAGTGTATAAACAGAATAGACTTTTCCTCCATAAATCCAACATAACTCTTCTTAAATGTTATCTGCCATCTATGGTATTTAGATAAACTAGA
>PVIU01027912.1:0-19751 GCA_004026605.1 Ondatra zibethicus | reverse complement strand
TTACAAAAATCCATACTTATCCAAAATATCTGTTACTTTGTAGTCTAAGGAAAAACAAAAAAACACGAACTATCTAAAATGCCTCTATTATTTTTATAAAAATGAGTTGAATCCGAGTTACATACATGGCATGCTTTTGCAAATTAAGATTACCTACACAGAGATTTTAATTAATAATCCGTTTTTCATAAATTTTAAGCTAACTTTAGACTTTCTACTTCAGTGGGAAAGCCAGGAGCAGTATGTAAAAGTCAAGAAATAATGTTCATTATTACAAAAACTGCAAGATGAGGTCCTGAATTAACGTTTTTTTCTCAGAGGATAATATGTTGCTTTTGGTTTAAATGATTTGACCTTGGAAGACAGTGCGATACCCTAGGACTTGGAATCCTGACTGCATAAGCAACATCCTCCCAGTAAAATTGCAGCTATCTTGGTGGCCTCTGGTGCCAGGGTTACCTATCTCTAACTATCAGCAAGCAAGTGCAGCAGCAGATGGTCTAATATATTGCCAACTGCAATGCAGAAGGAACTGCTGCTAAATTCTGCTTACTGGCATCAGCAGTAAGTTATTTGGGTTAAAGGTGAATGTATTTTATTTTCTCATCAGCGTTTAAACAGAAGATGAACTGTGTTACGTGAGAACCTTTGAAAGCCAAATGTAGGCATCCTCTAGTAACTACCAGATCCAAGTCTCTCTATGGGAATATTATTACAAAACTATAACTCATTTGCTTAAGCAGAGAACATGATAAAACCAGGCCACTTCTGCAAGCAAAAGATTTCATTTTGTTGTTGTTGTTGTTGCAGGGTGAATATTCTGATGTAACTTATTTGAGTCCTTGAGACTAAGAGCTTCTCTCCTTTCCTTAACTGAAAAGAAAATTGGGGGTGTGCAAAGAATCACATTTGTCCCAACTAGTAAGAAATAATGTATGATATTATAATATTTATTTTGTTTTGTTTTGTTTCTATTTTTCTTCATGTCATACTTTTGAATTCCAACTGCTTAGCCTTTTATTTTAGCTCATATCTAGCCTGAGTAAGTTTTATGGGAGTATTTCCTTTTTCTATATCATCCTATAACATTTTCGCTGTTATTTCTCCATACCTCTAACTCAGAGACTTTATCTGTTGTTGTTACGTTTCTCCTTGTTTTCAAATTTTCTTGTTGCCCCTCTCTTTACTTAATCATTAGTACTCCAAGGTCTAAAAATCAATGGGCTATAGTTTTGTCTGACCATGCCAGGCCTTGGTGAAGATAACTAACCAAGGAGTCCTACAAAGAACCAGGAAAACACAGGAAGTAGAAGTGGGGATGAGTGAAAGGGAGGATATGTGCTTTTCAACAGATGTGCAGAACAAAACAGATAAAAACTATGAGAAATCACAGTAACACAACACTTTCCCAAGCTCGTGACTCCCCAGGAATTGAAACTAAAGGTAACAGAAAAACAAATGCCAGGAAAGTATTTCCTTTCCTCTGACCTTCGTTTTTCAGATTTTCTGCAGGAATATCTGGCAGACACGTTTTTATTGAGCTATTTTCTTGATATTTGATTTTTTTCAGTTCTTTTTATACTCTAGATACTAACCCTCTATAAGATGTGCAATTGGTAAAACTTGTTTCACTATGGAGGCTGATGCATTGCTCAAATCATTGAGTTATCTACTGTACAGAAGCTTTTAACTTCGTAAGTTCTTATTTATTAATTGTTGGTCTTATTGCTTATGTAGTCCTGATTAGAAAATCCTTTCCTCTGCTAATGAGTTTTATTTTTATTTCTATTAGATCTAGGGTCTTTGGTCTTACGCTGAGTTCCTTGGACCATTTGTAGTTTAATTTTGTTCAAGGTGATAGATTTGGATCTATTTTTTCTTTTTTATCGATTTTATTAAGCTATACATTTTTCTCTGATCTTCTTCCTCTTTCCCCCCTCCCCTTCAACCCTCTCCCATGGTCCCCATGCTACCAATTTACTCAGGAGATCCTATCTTTTTCTACTTCTCACATTGATACATCCATGTATGTCTCTCTTAGGGTCCTCATTGTTGTCTAGGTTCTCTGGGATTGTGATTTGTAGGCTGGCTTTCTTTGCTTTTTGTTTATAAACCACTTATTAGTGAGTACATATGATAATTGTCTTTCTGGGTCTGGGTTACCTCACTCAATATGATGTTTTCTAGCTCCATCCATTTACCTGCAAATTTCAAGATGTCATTATTTTTTTCTGCTGTGTACTCCATTATATAAATTACCACATTTTTCTTATCCATTCTTAGGTCGAGGGGAATTTAGATTGTTTCCAGGTTCTGGCTATAATAAACAATGTGGTATTGCTGGCTCTTGAAGGTTGTTTCCTAATTTTCTGAGAAATCGCCATACTGATATCCAAAGGGGCTGTTTCCATTCTTCTACATGGAAACAATTAGTTTGATCAGCGTCATATGTTGAAGATGTTTTTTTTCTACAATGTACAGAGTGAGAGGCTGTCTTAGTTATTTCTCTATTGCTGTGAAAGACAACATGGCCAAGGCAACTCTTAAAAGAAAGCATTTGAATTTTATCTTGCTTCCATTTTCAGAATGTAAATCCATGATCATCATGGCAGGAAGCAGACAATCCTTGCACTGGAGCAGACGTTGAGAGATTTACATTCTGATTCAAGTTGGGGGGTGGCTTTTGAAATTGCAAAGCCAACCTTCAGTGATATACCTCCTCTAACAAAGCCATACTTCACCCAACAAGGCCACACCTACTAATCTGTACCAAACAGTTGTTTTAATTGGGGATCATTCTTATTCGAACCAAACCATTTACAGAAACTTTGGAATATGATATGTATGTATCAAACATCTCCCCTCAAGGCTTAGGGTGCTATGTAGAAGAGTTGGCTGAATGTAGGCGCCAGAGATGTAGGATGATTTCCAGGAAACAATCTTCCAGATATAACAGGGCTGATACAGGTATACCCTCACAGTGACTGTGACTCAAGTACAAGGCTTGCACAGGCTTAAAACAGACAAAATCCCTGAGAAGGGGAAATAGACACAAAATACCATTGCTAACCAAGAAGATATTTGCAATTGATATCTACTGGGGAAAAAAAATTCTATTTCCTCCATTGTAGGGGCACTGGACTTGTCCACCACACTCCAAAGCAGGTCCCATACCCAGGAATAGGCGGCCAACACAAAACTGATTCCATGTCTTTTTTTATGAACTTTTTGTTTTGTGTTTTTTTGTTCATATGTTTTAACTTTGTTTGTTTTCTAACAGAAAGAGTGAAAGAACATGAACTTGGTGAGTAGGAAGGTAGAGAGGTTCTAGGACAAGTCGGCTGAGGGGAAAGGCTATGGTCAAATATATCATATGTAAAAAACCTTAATGGAAATATCTTACTCAAAAGTAAAATTAAATTAGAAAACAAAATTTAAAAAAAATAACAAAAACCCAAAGGTGTACAAAAAGCAGTAATCCAGATAAGAGCAGAGATCAATTAAATGTAAAACATAAGAAGAGTAGACAAATCTATAAAGGAAAATAACAGCTCCTTTAAAAATAAAAATAAGCTTTTTGCACAGAGCAAAAATGAGAACGCTCCAACAGCTAAAATGAGATATAAGAAGTATGCTGTTACAGATATTGAAGATATTGAAAGAGTAAAGAGAGGATTCTATGAATAACAAAATGTCAGTAATCTGAACTTAAACCAGTTCCTCAAAAATTATAAGAATTTGTATGAAAAATGTTGCAAAAATTTTACAAGCTCAAAGAGATCATCAGAGGAGGTAATTATTAAGTATAATTTATAACAAGGGTTGATAGATGGTTCAATGGTTGGGAGTACTTGTTGGGTGACTCTCAGTGCACACATGATGGGTCACAGTAATAATTTGTGATTCCAGCCTGAGGGTATCCAATGCCCTATTCTAGCCTCCATAAGTGTTAAGTACCCATGTGGTATACATACATACATGCAGGCAAAACACCAAGTTTAGATGATTTCCCTGGATAATTTTATCAGATTTTTGAGGACACAAAGGTGAGTACATATAGAAGGGAGGATGGGCCTGTGAGAAGTTAGAGGTGAAGGTGAAAGTATTATCTGCTTGCCTATGATTATCTAGTTACTTGTGAACTCTCTCAAAGGAAAGTTGGCTCAGAGGAGCATGATATATAGCTACACACTCTCCCTTAACCCTTTTCGAATAGAGGTTGGTAGTCAATGATGGGCAAGATATTTTTCCCTCTAGGAAACCTAATACAGTATATGCATGATAGAATGTATGTACAAATAATGGGCAAGTTTGGAAGAAGACAACCTAAGACAGGCACAATCATCTGTCCTGTGGCAGATGTACAGGCTTTAGCAAATAAATTTTAAAAGGGGGCAATCAGTGGGAGCTTACAGAAGTAAATCCATTCTATCTTGACTAAAGGTCAGAGAGTTCAGACCTGTTCTTGCTCCTTCAAGGTTATATGACAGGAAGTTAACCTAAGGTGTGGCTACTAACAGGATGTTTTGACCTAGGGTGTGGTTACTTGATGTCTTGGATATTAAGAAGTTATTTGTTTTGTGTATCTTGGTAATGAAGTCTTTTGCCTTTCCCCTACTTTTTGGATTAGGATATATAAAGGCTATGAGAAATAAATGTGAGGCTTATCTTAGTATCTACTGGAAGCCCTTCTGACTCTAAAAAAAAATTAACAAAAATATTTTAAATACTTAAAAATAGAACCAACACTAATTCTACACAAGTTATCAAAAATATAGTCAAGGTATCAAAACTTTAATATAAGACCAATGCTCATACTAACACTAATCAGTGGGGGGCGATAGAAATAATGAAATTAAGTATCATGAGCTTGAATGAAAATAGAGGTTAAAGAACCCCACAACATGCTGCATATCAAATTCAGTGTGTATGTGTGTGTGTGTGTGTGTGTGTGTGTGTGTGTATAGTATGAATAAGTGACATTAATTACAGAAAGAAAAGAAGAATTAGGCTATTCAAAAACTAACTAATGTAATTTGTCATATCAACAAAATGAAATCAACATTACAGAAAATTCATTTTAGTCAGATAAACCATGCTAACTTATTACAGTTAAAATATTATCTCAAATGATTTGCAAAGTAATCAATTTTATTTATAGACCTAATTAACTTTAAAATTACAATTTTTATGCTTTTTTAAATAATTCAAGCTACTTTGAGTTGAACAGGATATAATTTTCATCTAGTCCCTGACAACAGCATAAAATACCTTGAATAACTTATTATCATTTTTCACTTAATCCTCTCTGCAGCATAGGGAAATACCAGAGTATACATATTTATATATATTTTTCAGCAAAACTAAAGAGTATTAAGATTCATACCAGAAAAATGTCTGCATTACATCAAAATTATCAGTTATGGCAAAATTATGCTTGAATATTAAGCTGAATTTTGAATGTCATTAGAAATGCTTATATCCAGTAATTATAACTCTGCTTTAGACTTGCTGGCTTTAAAATGACCTAAAGAATTACTAGGAAGTGATGGTGAATCCTTTTAATTCCAATACATGGGAAGCAGAGGCAGGCAGATATTCAAGGCCAACCTGGTCTACAGAATGAGTTTCAGGACAACCAATACTACAAAGAAAAACCTTGTCTCTCTTTCTTGGTTGAGTCTTTGTGTGGTTTTGGTATTAGGGTAACTGTAGCTTCATAAAAAGAATTTGGCAGTGACTCTTTTGTTTCTATTATGTGAAACACATTAAGGAGTATAGGTATTAGCTCATCTTGGAAGGTCTGGTAGAATTCTGCATTAAATCCATCTGGTCCTGGGGTTTTTTAGGTTGGAAGGTTTTTGACGACAGCTTCTATTTCCTCACTACTTAAAGGTCTATTTAAATTGTTCACCTGGTCTTGATTTAATTTTGGTATATGGTATTTATCTTAAAAAATGTCCATTTCATTTACATTTTCCAATTTTGTGGAATACAGGCTTTTATAGTAAGACCTAATTATTCTCTGAATTTCTTCAATGTCTGTTGTTATGTCCCCCTTTTCATTTCTGATCTTGTTAATTTGAGTGTTCTCTTTCCGCCTTTTGATTAGTTTGGATAGGGGTTTGTCAATCTTGTTGATTTTCTCAAAGAACCAGCTCTTTGTTTCATTGATTCTTTGGATTGTTTTCTGTGTTTCTATTTTGTTGATTTCAGCCCTCAGTTTGATTATTTCCAGTCTTCTACTCCTCCTTGGTGAGTCTGCTTCTTTTTTTTCTAGAGCTTTCAGGTGTGCTGTTAAGTCTCTAATGTGAGCTTTCTCCGTTTTCTATATGTGGGCACTAAGTGCTATGAACTTTCCTCTTAGCACTGCTTTCATAGTGTCCCATAGGTTTGGGTATCTAATGGGAGCTCACCAAAGCCAGCTGGAATGGGACTGAATGAGCATAGAATCAAACTGAACCCTCTGAATGTGGCTGACAATTGGGGCAGACTGAGAAGCCAATGATAATGGCACTGGGATTTGTCTCTATGGCATGTACTGGCTTTTTGGGATCCTAGTCTATTTGGATGCACACCTTCCTAGGCCTGGAAGGAGCAGGGAGGGCCTTGGACTTCCCACAGAGCAGGGTACCCTGCCCTCTCTTAGGACTGGAGGGGAAAGGGAGGAGGGTGAGTGGGGGAGCAGGAGGGAAGCGGGTGGAGGGGAGGAAGTGGAAATTTTGATTCCTAGTATTAATAAGTAATAAAAAAAGAAAAACCCTGTCTCAAAAAACCAAAACCAGCACCCCCAAAAAAGTCATAGAAAAATAACTTCATTTTGTGTGTGTGTGTGTGTACGCGCGCACACACACACACACATTTATCTGAATGTGCCCTACATGTGTCCTGGTATTTTCAGAAGCCAGAAGAAGGCATGAAAACCTCTTGGAACTGGAGTTACAGGTGTTGTAAGCTGTTCTGTGTGGGTGCTAAGAGTTCAACCTGGTTCCTCTGCAAGAACAGCAATCTCTCCTAACTGATGATGGGCCATTTCTGATATCCATGGTAGGCCCACCTTCATCTGAAGAGAAACAATGGAGGTTGAGTGGATGAAGTGGTAGGTGGGGGAAACTGGGAAGATGGAGGGAGGGGAATCTTTGACTGGGAGGTAAAAACAATAAATAAATAAACAAAAATGAAAAAAGTATTGTTTCTGGATGTTATTTTCAATTACATTAATAATTTATAATAATGTATAAACATTGACTAATGTTTTGTTAAAATATCTAGTAGGTTTTCATTGCATAATATACTGAATTAAAAAATATAACTGTAATAGCAAAAACATATATTCAATGAAGGTACTCATATATACCACTCAAAAGAAAAGCACAATAACATGTTTATGGGAATGTAAATTTTTGCATTTGCTGTGTAATTAAATATGGATGTTCCTAAAATACATGTAACTACCATATGATCCAGCTATTTCATTCCCTGACATATACCAAAGACTTCATATACTACTACAAAGATGTGTGCTCATACATGCTCATTGGCACATTATTCACAATAGCCAAGATATAAAAAGCCTGGAGTTCTTCAACATTTAAATAGATTTAAAAAATGTAAAAAGATCAAGAAATCTACTACAAGATTGTTTCATGATACCTCAACAATATGGATGCCTAGACAAGACCTGAAGAAGGATGGAATCAACAGACATGCTAATGTGGAAGGAGGGACTATCACAGGGCCCCACTTATTGACAAAGAAATACATCCAACTAAAATATTTAGAGAAGGAGTAATTAATTTTCTCCTGGGATGAGCCCCTTATTCAATATGAAATGGTTGGCCCTAAAATCATATACATACAAGCAACACTACACAGACTGAATAGGTTGTATTTGTAAATTTACACATACACACACGTGCATATACAGACACCCCAATAGCAATTAAAGAAAATGAAGCAACGAATTCGAGAAGGAGTGAGAGGATAAACAAGGGAGAAGTTGGAGGACAGCAAGGAAGGGGGAAACAGGGAATTTATAATTATATTTAGTTAAAACAATACAAGAACACAAATATTTCCAATAGTCAATAATGTGGTACATAGAATGCAAAGTTTCATTCAATTATACTGAACAAAGAAGTTAAAATTTCAGGAATGTTATTAGAACTAGAGATCACCAAATGAAGTAAAATAAATTAGGTATAGAAAGATGAATGTTGCTTCTCAACATAGGCAGGAAATAGATTTAAATCATGGATGTATAAAAATATACACATAGTATATGGAAATGGAAAGTGAAGTATAGGACAAAGGATGTAAAGAGAAGGGGAAGGGTGAACTAGAGATGCTAAAGTGTGTGACAACACAATAGGAGATACTAGAGGGAAGCAGGGAAACATCAAAGATGAAGAGGGATGGGGAAGACAGTGGGGAGGAGATGAATAAACTATGATGATCCACGTATGAAAATGAAAATGTCATTTTAAACCTCTTTGTTAACTAAAATAATTTTAGAAATGAAGTAGTTAAGTTTTGACATTTGCTAATTGAATAATTGTTTTTTATTCAGATGCTCAGTGATGTCTCTTAGAGTTGGCTAAGGAAACAGGTTGGCTCACTGAAAGGTTTAATTGAATCACCAGTTCGGAAGGGTGGAGTGGATGTTTAAATTACATAAAGCGTGAAGATTGCTAGAGGATAGGTGGTACTTTTAGTGCGATAGTGGTATATCCATTTTCATAGATTTTGCTCATATCCATTATGTAGATAAATATAATGAAATTGGCAAGTGCTCCCCGAGTGTGCGAAGCTCAGCTCTATTATAAACTATTCTATTTTAGATAACCCTAGATCATCTATTCAAATCATAGAGTTATTTTAGTGAAAAATTTAAGTCTAAATATATTTAAATTTTTAGTTATTCAGTAGCATCCTGAAAGCATTTTCAAGGAATAAATAATGTGCCTAAACTCTCTCATATATTCTCACCTTAAACAACAGATGACTGTGTTCTGCCTTCCCTCATGACAAGATCCTAGGTAGGACCAATACTGAAACATTCATGCAAAATGCTGCTCTAAAGGCAAAGTTCTGAATAACTAGAGACATGAGATAAATTCAAAGCCATACCAATGAGCCTCATATGAATGGAGCAAGGGGTGTACCTAAGTCACAGACATTTGAAGGAGAGAATAGAAAGGCCTTTTCTGAGTGGACTGAATAATAGAAGCATAATGCCCCAAATGAAGTGAGGATGTTTGAAAGCAAAGCTCAGTTTGTTGACAGTTTGCAAATGATTCAACTGTTGATTTACATGAAGGCAAATGTAGGCTATTGGTCAATATATTCACCTAAAAATTACTTCTACCTAGAATCCCCCCAATATAATATTATTTTTTATGTTTGTGAAGGACGAGGACTGATAGGAAAAGATACCTTGTCACACAATTTCAGGTCAGTGATTTGCTAGATAGAAGAAAATTCTTAAGCAGTGTGTTATATCTTTGCATCAAAGTCTATTATATTTTTATTCAGCTCAAATGAGGGGAACAAGTGGGAAGTGAAGAGCAAGGAGGAAAAAGGTCAATGTGAAAAAAGTAACAAGAAATCCTGTGACGTTAAGGAATTTGCCATCTCCAAGCAAAGGGGAGCACAATTTTCTATCACGTATTTGGATGGATATAAAAACCCGAATTATTGTGGCATCAGATGATCATGGGCTAAAGGAATTACTGTATGTAAACCAGTAATATCCAAATAATTGTTTAAAGTTAAGATGAAATCTAATAAAAATCCAGATTCTCATTTACCAAGCACCTACTTATGGAGTTACTTTGGGAAAGTATGTGCTTATATAAGGGCTGTGCTGGAGAGAATTTCACTGAGAAATTTGAAGTTCCTTTCACTCAGACCTGCATGCTCTCTCCTTCTGCTGATCTTAGCAAGTAGAATAATTATATATACATTGATGATAGATTATGATGGGTGATATACAGATGATAGAAGACTGATATATACACATATAGATGATAGAATAACTTTATAATGATAGCATTGAATGTTCAAAGACAAAGAGTGATCAAATTAAAGCTAGAGCAATAGGCATTGGAATATAAGCTCCATAGATTATCTGTAGCACCTAAATAGTGTCTATAGTACAGGATTTCCTCAAAACAATCACATCTCTAAAACTAACACAACCCATTTTAGCTTATGTAATAAATATTTCTGTCAGAGAAATGTACAACCCATGTATATGACATTATAATGTCTCTTAACTCTGTTCCTAAACTGTCTTTAAAACCACAATGTCTCCTCTTTTACATCATCCAGGTCTCACTTAACTCTCAGTACTAAAATGTTTCTAACCAGAAGTTTGTGTCCACCATGCAAGCCATCCTCATTCCCTAGAATCCTTCATGTCTCCACTTTTCATTTGTATTAATCAAAATACTTTCCGTTTTCAAAGCACAAAACCAATCTCTGTGTTTCTAAGATGTTTTTAAAACCAGCATTCTGTAGTCACAAGCCAGCTGTTCTTTCTGTACTGTCTTATTTCCTTTGTATTGATGCAAACATAATGAATTATCCAATTGAACAAGTGCTGACTTCATTACTTTGCAGAATTGCAACAGCGTTTCATATTAAAAAGAACTGTCTCAGCGGGAACCTTATACTAGCACAGACAGACAACAATATTGGGTTGAACAAGGTTTATATCATCATGTAGAGTATCAACAATTTCACTAATTACAATACCAGTAGCCACTGATACTCATTAATCATCAAATTGTTCTATAAAAGTGTTAAATTCTAAAGCATATCACCATGTTTCCTGATACGGATGTGTAGTAGATTGAATAATTCTTTTCAGGTAGCCACACTGTGCTAATAAGAGCTGTACATATGCTGTTCCTTCCATGCTTTGAGTGGGTTTTTGGTGTGATTAAGAGTTGTGAGACAGAAAAAGATTATCTTAGATTGTCTGGGTATGTGCAGGATGCCCACAGGGGGTCATGTAAGGGGACCAGAAATTCAGAGCATAAAAAAGGAAACCTGACTGTGTAAACTGAAGATAGAAAAGTAGAGTGAAGAAATATTCCCTAAATATGGGGGAATGTTCAGAAGGCATTCAATTTAAAAGAAAATCATTTAATTATTGACTTTAGTTTCCTCTTTCAAAACATATATTTATTATTCTTGTTGTTCTAACTTACCCATACAAAAATCTCCATAAGAATCATCTCTTTCACTCCACTGAAACTTCCAGTTAGCTCTTTGCTTTAGTTTTTCATTAGTCAGGAAGATCTGTTCTGTAATTACGTCATTGCACATCAGGTTCCATTCTTTCCATTTTCCACTTGACTTGTTTGCGCATAACTTTCACTAAATGTCAGTAAAATTCAAATGTTGCATGTGAGTTTAATCACCTTCATTGTTCCAGCACACAGAGATGATCATTAATTAAGAAATCAGCACTGGGTGATTGTGGTGCAAGCCTTTAATCCCAGCACCTGGAAGGCAAAGCCAAGTGGATCTCTATGAGTTCAAGGCCAGTCTGGTCTTCAGAGTGAATTTCAGGACAGGCAAAACTACACAGAGAAACTCCGTCTTTGTAAAAGAGAAAAAAGTAATCTGATAACCAGACCCATGCACGTTTGTTAAACAGTGAACCTCAAATTCATGGATGTCTTCCAATTTTATCATCTTTTTTATACATGTAGTTGTACATGCTACACTAATTAAGATATCTCTGTATTTCTGACCAATAGTTATAAAGTAAAGCTTTATAACTTTTGTATCTGCACTAGCGCGTCACACCTTTTCAAAGGTCAATATGAACACACTTTCAGTTCTGTCTCTCTATGTCATCAGTACTTTTGTTCTTCTATAAATATATTTCTTTCCTATCTTGTTCCACATTCATAAAAGGAACAAGAATGGGGGGGAGGAAAGAAGGAGGCTCCCTTATTCACCGATTTTTAATAAATAAATTAAGTAATCTAAAGAGAAACAAAAAAATCAAGTCAGCCAGCCCTTTCTAATGACTCTCACTGTGCATTACCTACGTTCTGAATACTTTATCTTTACCCATAGAGAGTGGTCATTCTTGATGATTCCCTGTATTCCCTACCCCAATTGATGTCTTTCTCCGTCTTGTTCACTATATTTTTGTGAAACAACTTTTTGTATTCAAACAGTGAAATTAAGCTTCAATTAATAAATACTCCCTAAAGTTGCAGTTACTATGGGCACTGTGGTCATTTCTGGGAAATCTGGACTCCTTAATAAAGTCATGGAGAGTTTAGTGATACAAGGGGCATACCTAAACATAATAAAGGCAATTTACAAAAAGCCAAATAGCTAACATCAAGTTAAATGGAGAGAAACTCAAAGCAATTCCACTAAGTTTAGGAGCAAGACAAGGCTGTCTTCTCTCTCCATATCTATTGAGCACAGTAATTGAGGTTACAGCAGGAACAAGAATACAACTGAATGAGATAAAGGGAATATAAATTAAAAAGAAGTCAATGTATCACTTTTTGCAGATGATATGATAGTATACATAAGTAATCCCAAAAATTCTACTAGGGAACTCCTTCACCTTTAATGAATTGACTGGATACAAGATCAACCAAAAATCAGTAGCCTTCCTGTATTTGAATGGCAAATGAACCATAAAAGAAATCAATGAAACTACAACCCACACAATAGCCATGAATAATATAAAATATCTTTGGGTAACTCTAACAAAGCAAGTTAAAGATTATATGAAAAGTTCAAGTTTTTGAAGAAGGAAGTTGAGGAAGATATCAGAAGATGGAAAGATCTCCCATGATCATGAATCAGTAGGATAAACATAGTAAAAATAGTCGTCCTACTTAAAACAATCTACAGATTCAATGAAATTTCCATCAAAATTCCAAAAAAATTCTTCACAGACGTTGTAAGGACAATACCCAACTACATATAAGAAAACAAAAATCTCAGAATAGCTAAAACTATCCTATATAAAAAAGAGCATCAAAAGGTATCATCATATTCAATCTCAAGCTGCACAACAGAGTGATAGTAACAAAGATTCATGGTATTGGAATAAAAACCAGACATGCTGATCAATTGAGTTGAATCTATGACCCAGACCTGAATCTACCCTTCGTGGACACCTGATATTTAATAAAGAATCCAGAAACACACACTGGAAAAACATACAGCATCTTCAACAAGGGATCTAATTAGATGTCAGTATATAGAAGAATGCAAATAGATCTATATCTATCATCCTATACAAACTCCAATCCAAGTGGATCAAAGACCTCAACATAAAATCAGATACACTGAAACTGATAGAAGAGAAAGTGGGGAATAGCCTTGAACTCACTGGCACAGGAGACAACACAATGAAAAAAACACTGATAGCACAGACACTAAGAACAATAATTGATAAATGGGACCTAATGAAACTAGCACAGGCCCCAAAACAATAATCAATAAATGGGACCTAATGAAACTGTAAATCTTCTTTTAAGCAAAAGGCATCATTAATAGGACAAAATGGCAGCATACAGAATGGGAAAAGATTTTCACCAACTCCACTTTTGACAGAAGTCTAATATCCAAAATATAAAGAACTCAAGAAACTAGACATCAACAAACCAAATATTCTAATTAAAAATGGGATACAGGTATAAACAGACAACTCTCAACAGAGGACTCTCAAATATCTGAGATAATGCAGAATGCATTAGATGGGGGAATGCCAATCAAATAATCCCACACTAGCTCCAAGTGGGATATATATGTGGGTATACTAAGGTTTTATTATTGTTATTATTATTATTAAAAGGGAAACTCAGGAATTACAATGAGGAAACAGGAACAGGATCCAACATCCAGGTGTGGTGAACAGGAAGAGGCCGAGAGGGTAATCCCGCTGGCCTTTTGGTACCCAAAGCCTTGCCCCACCTTGTCCAGCTTCTCAAAGGTCATTGGTTGAAGGAGGTTCCCCATTACTGAGAAACACTTTAAGTTCAACATCCTTAGCCACAAGAGAAACGCAAATCAAAACAACACTGAGATTCCATCTTACACCCATCAGAATGGCTAAGATAAAAAACACAAGTGCCAGCTCGTGCTCACAAGGATGTGGAACGAGGTGAATACATCTTCCTTGCTGGTGGGAACTTGCAAACTAGTAGAGTCACTGTGGAACTCAGCATGGCATTTCCTCAGAAAATCTAGATCCACTGTTAAGCATATATCAAAAGAAAAACCATCCCATCACAAGAACATTTGGTCAACTATGTTCATAGCAGCTTTCTTTATTCGTAATAGCCAGATACTTAAACAACCTAGATGTCCCTCACTGAAGAATGAATACAAAAAAGTGGTACACAATGGAGTATTATTCAGCTGTTAAAAAATTACATCATGAAATTTGCAGGCAAATGGATGAAACTAGAAAACAATCACCCCGAGTGAGGTAACCAAGACCCAGAAAGACAAACATGGTATATATTCACTTATAAGTAGATATAAGATGTTAAATAAAGGACAATCACGCTGTAATCCACAGACCAAGTGAGGATAAGTAACAAGGAGAGTTCAAGGGGGGAATGCAGGATTCCCCCTTGGAAGAGGAAATAGAATAAATTTTGTGGGTGGACTTGGGGCAAAGGGTGCATGCCTTTAATCCCAGCCCTAAAGAGGATTACAAAACGGGAGGAAATAGCTCTCAAGGACAGTCTCATTCTGAGATTCTTGGAGGCAGTTTTGGATTGAGGTAAGTGTAAGAGCCAAGTGGCTGGCTGGTTTGCTTTTTGGATCTTCAGGTTGAACACCAATGTCTGCCCCTGAGCTTTTATTAATGGTGCTTCATTTTGGCACCCAATTTTCTGGGGGCACAAACTTATGAAAAAGACATTTGCCTGAGAATTTTTAGCTACCAGTCCAGGTCAGGGCTGAGATTGGAATTCCAGGTTTAGGAATTGGAACACAAACCTAACTACCTGGGTTCTGGAGAAGAATGAGTGTTCCTAGTTGCCATCTGCCCTGGCTTAGCTTCCTCTCCTGCCATGCCCATCCTTGCTGCCACCCAACAGGGCACCCACAAGGCTTCCTGTAGCCCCCTGCAGCTTCCTGTGGCGCCTGCAGTCTAACAGTTTGCGTCAAGCCCTGAATGCATGCACCTCTCACGTGGCTACCACAGCTTCACCTGACTCCTGTGACTCATGTACAACTGTTGCACTGCTGCCCCAACTGGCATCTCTTTAACAAAACTTCATTCAGTTTTGGTTTGGAGTTCTGCTTAAAAAATCCACAGGTTTTTCCTGGCCCACATCATTATTACACCTTAAAAGTCTCAACTAAACCAGGATTTAACAGAGGTAAGTCTTCTGCTAACTATCTGGTTTTGTTTTGTTTTGTTTTGTTTTTACAATTTGTGAACCACTCCTAAGATAATTGCAGATAATATCACTGTCCAAGAATTTAATATCCTTTTTGTTTCTATTATGGGTGGAATTCAAGGAGAGGTATATGACCTACCTGGTACTTATACATTCTTAGCTGTAGCTGCCATCAGTTTGATAATTCATATTATATCTTTAAAGAAATGGTTTGAAGTCCAAGGCCCTCCCCCCTCTATCCCATCCTAGGAAGGTGTACATCCAAATCGACTAGGTTCCCAAAAAGATAATACATGCAGAGGAGATAGGTCTTAGTGTCATTGTTGGTGGCTTCTCATTCTGCCCTCCTTGGTAGCCACATTTAGAGAGTCCAGTTTGATCATATGCTCATTCAGTCCCAGTCCAGGGCTGGGCACCATGCCCTCTTTTAAGGAAGCAGAGGGCAGGGGGAGTGGGAGGGACGGGGAGAAGGGGAGGAAATGTAATTCTTTTTTTTTGAATGGAAAAATGAAAGAATATGGGGGAAAAAGTCCCACACCCATAAAAAAAAGAAATGGTTTGATAACAGAGTCAAGAATGAAAAACTTTTAGAAATGATACATATTTTATAGACTAGCAATGTAAAATTGGCTGAAAGGATACATACCATTGGAAATGGTAGCCACAATTTGACAGGCATAGTTCAATCCATGTCAATGAGTTATGAAACCTTACAAAATGGTACTGAGCCATTATTTGAAAGGATTAATACTGTTGAAATTGACAATTAAAATCTGTTATAAAGCTATGACAAGCTAGCAGATAGAGCATCACTCCTGGAGGGCACTCTATATGCCATACGAATAATCTCTAAGGATGAGAAGATATCATTAATGGAAAAATTCAAAAGCTTGAAATCACAAGTGCAGAATGAGAACAAGAAATTAATTGATTTGATAAAAATCATTAGAAATATTCACAGGCCAAAAGATTCAGACTTTACAAGTGATGGTGATAAAAAGATTTGAATCAATAGAGGAAACTGCCAGAACCGATAAGCAAGGAGAGGTTGTACAGTCGAAAGACAGTAGTAAACATTAGCATCGTCAGTATGTCTTAGAGTCAGATGGCTTACCAAGTGTTTTAGCTACTTCTCTTGTTTTTTAATCTCTGAAAATCTACCAAAATACTGAATACCCAAAAGGATATACAGAATGTAAATGGGAACCTATATGTACGGAAGATCTAAAAGATATTAAGCAATCAGTAGTATCTTATGGCATGTGTTCACCATATGTGAGGGAGTTTGTAAAGACATGGGCTTCAAGAAATAAGGTTACTTCATATGATTGGATTCAACTAGTCTCAGCTGTACTAAAGCATGGTCCACAGCTTCAGTGGAAGAGTTTTTGGAGAGAAGATAAGGCCCTCGAACATCAAAATAGAGTCAGAGGTTTTGTGGCCTCCCAAGATCAAATTCTTGATGAGGGCTGTTATGCTGATCTGGATAGTCAAATTATATACAATGAAAAAAATCTTGTGCCTATGCTTTGTAGCAACCTTGAATGCTTAGACAAGGTTCAAGAACAAGGAAAAAGAATTGAGTCATATACTAAGGTTATACAGCACCCAAGAGAATCATTTAGTGACTTTTGCAAAGATTAACTAAAGCTGTATAAATAGGAGTAGCAGATCCAGAAGCTAGATGAGAACTCAATGAATTGCTGGCTTTTGAAAATGGTAATTTAGAATGCAAAAAAAATACTTGGGCCTTTAAAGGTCATATCAGCACCAATGGATCATACACACAACCAATATTGAGTACTTTGACTATAACACTGAGGCTTGTGTAGAAGAAGTGATTTCCAAAGGTATGAAGAGACATCCAAATACCAAATGCTTTAATTGTGATAGAATAGGCCATCTGAGAAGGGATCGTAGATGGGGCATTCCTAGAAATAATATTTCTTCTGGGAATCACCCAAAGAGAAGGCCCCAACCTTCTGGGTTATGCAGAAGATGTGGCAAAGGCTGACACTGGACCAGTGAGTGTAGAGCAAAAAGAGACAAACAAGGCAATCCATTACTATTGGGAAAATCCATGAGGGGTCTTTCACAGGCCCCCAGGTCAAGCATGGTCCAGTCATTCCCAGTCACTTTGGAAGACAGACCTCTCAAGGAAAGTTAGAAAACCCAATATCTATTATAAAAAATGTGCTGCTCTCAATAACCACAGAGGATGAATCAAAATTCCAACAGAAAATAGAAAATATGTATTTTGGCAGACTTCTATAAATGATTAAAGACTAAAGGTGAGAGTATGAATAGATGATATTATAAAGGAAGGATTATTAGACACAGTGCAGATGAAACATTCTATACTGAGGCAAATACACCAGGAAGGGTAGGTTACAAATCTTTTCTTTGCGGGAAAATACCCATCTTCAAAAAATCGAGAAACCTTGGACATCTAGATGCCTTAAGAAGAAAATATAGCTATCCTGAAAGAATCAGCAAGCAAAGAGAAATCTGACTTATGGTACTAATATCCTCTGCAGGGTAAAATTGTACTATCTAAACATACATATCTCCCTACTTTTCAGTATAATGATAGTTGCAACTCAATAATCAATGATGGCTTTGGAGTTGGATGGTGGCTCTCATTCTCTAAATCCAAGCATGTTATTAGAAGAAAAATTTAGAATTTCTGTCTAATATCAGGAGCCACTTGGTGTGGGACAGAAGGAAGATAAAATCTAGTGACTAAGGTTATCAAAACTCTGTATTCAAAAATTTTACTTCTCCTCATATCTATTTTCATTTCTATGATTACTTTTTTGAATATATGACTATTGAAATTCAAACTTTCTCTTTTGATATGAATAATGTTGAAGTTTTGCACAGTGAACAATAAATTTTCTACAATAAACACCGAAATTTCCAGGAGGAAAATGGGGCCTGAGAACAATGATACCACCTGGTTCACATGATACCATTCAACTGAAAGCACCACTTAAAAATTGGCTTTGGACTACAAACTGCTCAGAATAATTTTAAGGTGGCTAGTTAAGAAGGTCCAGCCTCACTGACTACTCTAGCCAGGATTTGAGACAAGCCCTGCACTTTCCCATGATGCATTGTATATTACAGCTACTTCTCCCAGGACCTGACAACTAGTCAAAATTTTTCTTCCAGGAGCCCCTAAAGATACTGTCTCCCCTGGACAGCAGGAAGTAAATTTAAGATTAAGATGCCCACGTTCCCAAGTGGTGGGATGGGTGGTTTTTGGTTGTTCAGTGGATTATGGATATTATAGATGTGTAGGGTAAAAGGGTAAATTATTAAATCTATTTTGAAAAGAAAAAGGGAGGATATAGATGTGATAAAATAAAGGTAGATTATCGAATCTACTTTTTAAAAAGCAACTGCTAGTTTTAAATGTTTTACATTGGATTGGACTTTTGTGTATTATATGCAAATTTTGTATATTTATATAAACATACTGTATATACATTTCTAATCTTGTTCAGGTATTATACCTACTCAGTTCATTTAACAATGTAATGCAAATTTCTAGTCCTTGAAAATTATTTTTTGCCAACTATTTAGGATAAGAAAATATAGGTTAATAGTTATTCACCTAGAATAATCAAACTTGTAATCGAGTTTTCAAAATCAAACAAAGACATGTCTTAGATAGACAAGTCATCTTAAATGCTTAAGACATTTACAGAATATGGCATTTAAGATGTTTTAATAACCTAGGTTCTTCTTTTTTTATGACAATGAGACATGCCTGCTCCTGAAAACACCTATCTACTTCAGAGAAAATAGTGGGTATCAAAGAGACTGCACATGGAGTTTCCTTTCCTTGTGGCAAAAGTAAGCCACTGGGAAAGAAATGTTCCTGCCTATACTTCTGACAGCATGCTGTCCTATTTAGATAAGCGGGACACAAGATATCCTACTTCATAGAAAAGTCTGTCAGATATGGTAGTCCTGTAGGCTGAAGATGGATGCCCCAATGTTGCAGAGGAACTTCGGATGACTGTCCAGGCAGCCAACTGTTTCTGTCATTACATGTTTTTGCTTGCACTTCTTGCTTACTCAGTTAATGTTATTTCTTTCTTGGGTCTCTGAGTGAATTGAAGATTAGATAATTATAGTTAAAGTTTACCAGATGCAGAAAGAAAGTTATGATACAAGTAAATTAGGTATAATACCTTGGACTCACCAAGATAGGATAGATATGGAGTATTTTCTCTGAATTTGTCAAATGCAAATGGACTAGACATTGTTGATGTATTTATTTATTGCCTGTATATATTGTATATAGTTATTGTACTTATTATATATAGTTTTTCT